>OFHS01000002.1:12926-126712 GCA_900245855.1 Calvadosia cruxmelitensis | reverse complement strand
GGGTGAGGGTAATTCTTTCCTGTAATATGAATATTACTGTCTTACTGTGAGTGAATCAGGAATCTATAGAAATATTTTTCTGCATTCGAAACCGCAGTTCTGTTGTTGCTGACGCGCAAATATGCAATGTTCTGTTCACCCAATTGTTGAATGCAAACGAACGATTTACTGCAGCAAACACTGCAACATCTTATTTTCCATGCAGTCGAAATGCTCTTTGCGTGAAGGAAACTCTAACGTGTTCTTGCAGGTACACCAACCCCCCAACATTTTTTCGGGGTCTGGGCATCGCAGCGGCTGCGCGACCGCTTGCCCCCCCCGAAATTTAAAGCTGGCTACGCCACTGACTGTAACAACTATTTTAGACTAGTCCGATATCAGAAATTTTGTTTGTTTGAGGCCAATCTCTGCCAAGATGGGTTGGGCCACCTTTTGAACACCACTGGGGTCATATAATGTTATTGCCAAGACATGTTACCAATTTAGCATGTGTAATACAATGAAGCGGCATAGCTTATATAATAGGGTTGCACAGTGACAAAAGGCTCACACTGTGGCACACATTTCAAGTTCTTCAAAACCATAAGCCATACATTTTCTAACAATCTCCATGCTGGCATTCTGTTTGTAGCAACAATGGTTAACTTGAGCCATGGTAATGTGATATAGTATAATTTGCTCTGAATCAATTTACTTTTTTGCACAGAACAATGCACTCATCGCGCAAGCCATTCTTGATGGGAAAGATTGAGCAGCTGTGTGTCAAAATCAGACTGACTCACATGGAGTTTGAAGATATATCCCAGGTGAGTCATGATTTCTGGTTTGGTTGAGTCATGTCTTGATTCGGTCGTATTACCGCAGGCAAGGAATCCTGTATGAAACCAATGCAACATATTTCAAATTTATGTCATTGATTTTATATGCTTGATGAATCTCATTGGTGTTACATCTTAATCTTTCGGTCGAAATGGAATGCAACCATCAACAAGGCAACAAAATAGAGTAGAGAAAGACACTATATGCCTACAATCATGGATCCTAGCTTGTAGTGAAATTGTGTTTTTATTTATCATTATTATCTTAATATTAAATATTTTACTGTTAAGATTGGTTGTTGCGGATGAGACGGGTGGTTGCTAACTTTTCTCGTGAATAGCTTTAGCAATCTCACCTGTCATGACGCTTCTTACATGTGATTGCAAATTTCTATCAATGTTTTATTTATGAATTTCCAGTAAACAAGGCTGTAGTAGCACTTTGCCATTCACTTTGCCATTATGGATGGGAATAACCTGCTGTCATGTTGCTGCGGGACAGAAAAATGTTTGCTTAGAAATCAGCCGATGTGTTAAAGCTAGGTTACTACATAAGTCAATTTGCTTTTCATGAAATTTGACCGCTGCTAGGTCTTTTGCCAGGCCTTAGGAGTCTAATTTTGAATCATTCATGATACGTCTTTGAATCCAATGGTAGAATTGTCTGCACATTTGTAAAGCGTGAACTTGTTACAGGTGATCTGAGAGGCCACCTCATTTTCATCCATAGGTTGTGGCCTATTGCCATCCCCACATGGGCGACATTGCAGTCAAGCTCACTGAGGCATATGGAAACATTAGTGCTGATGTCCACTGCAAAGACGGAAAACTGACGCTAAGAGAGCAGTTACCAAATGACAGAAAGACAGCGTCAATGCGTCAATTCATGAAGTGGATTAAACGCGTTGCAATGCGCACTCAATACACCAATCTGCTATCTATCAACGAAGATGTCTTCATGGATGCAACTGAATGTTTCTGTCGTCACCTGGCTGCGCAAGAGGATGTTGAAAGACTATCCCATGTATTGGGAAGTCATTTTGGTATTTCAAGAACTAAACTTGCCTACTACTTGAGCCACCGTAAGCCAGATGTTGCTCAGACACCTCTCACATTCACTGTTGGGCGCGCTATGTTACAAAGACTGCACTGCGAGAAGCATTCTGCAGATGAATCATCCATTTATGCTTTTACAAAACATTCCCTCAATCTAATGGAAAGTGTTTCATTGTGTGTGTTTCACAACGAACCGGCACTGATTGTGGGTGAAACAGGGTGTGGTAAAACTGCTACGGTCCAATTCATGGCCAACCAATGTAACCAAATACTGCATGTGATCAACATGAGTCAGCAAAGTGATTTATCTGATCTCCTTGGCGGATACAAACCTACAAACAGCAAACATTTGATTGAACCATTGCGAAAGGACTTTGAAAACTTATTCCTGAAGACTTTTTCCAAGAAGCAAAATTTGAAGTTCTTGAACCACATCAATACATGTGCCCTTCGTGAAGAATGGAAGATGCTCTTGCAAGTGATGACGCATGCCGTTAAATCTGCCATCAATCAAAAGTCATGCAGCAATAGAGCAGGTATTTATTTCCTTCTCAGAACAAACATGTTAGTTTGAAATGCCACCTTGGTGTGCAAATTGTGATTTGTTTTCTGTTGTCATTGGTGATTTTAGATTGGAGATCCCTTAGCCAAAGGATGCACATGCTCAGTGAGCAATTGGAAAAGAAAAATGTAGTAACATTCACATATGTGGAGGGTGCTCTCGTGGAGGCCATTCAGAAGGGTCACTGGGTGCTGCTAGATGAGGTCAATCTTGCTGCCGCAGAAACATTAGAGTATCTCAGTGGTCTCTTAGACTCTGAAACAGGCTCTGTACTGCTTGCTGAGAGAGGGTATGTAACCCAATCCCAGTCTGAATGACTTATTTCACATGACAAAATCAATGACTCTCTGTGATCATGTAATGCAACTGTTAATCTCGGAACTTCGAACGCAGTGACGACATTTGGCGTTGTAGTTAGCTTGATCTTGCAGAAACATTGTTCGAGAACTTACAAGTTACTTAGAGTCACAATATTTATACAAAAGTCAATAAACAGGAACAATTAATAAAAAAACACTTGAGAAACAGTTGACAAGAGCCAACAATGCAATACAACAAGTATTGTGCTAGAGAGCAACTCGTAAGCAGTGAATAAACACTTCGCAACGACACAGAATAGTTCATTACAATCACATCTGCTTTGCATGTAAACCTGTCCTGATGATGATGGTTAAACGTACGATGTTGTCGTGTAAACAATTCATTCCTCTTTTTTCTTGTCACATTGTTACATACAGAGTTCAATAAATACCATAGTGTGCTGGCAATGATCCAGCTATCCTTTGATGTTTGTGCCATGAAGTTCAATTTGACCGAAGACGATTGCATCTTTGTGTGTTATTTTGGCAATTGATATAAGTCATGACGCCTAATCTCTGCTTACTACTCTTCAAAATAATTCTTCTCTGTGTTGTATATGCTGTTTCGTTATTGACTCCATAGCGATTCTAAGCCTGTGACGCGCCATGAAGACTTCCGCCTGTTTGCGTGCATGAATCCGGCCACAGATGTTGGCAAGCGAGATCTCCCTGCCAGCATCAGGAACAGGCAAGGCATCGATTGATATCAAATGATGTACTTTGCTTGATCGTGTTAAGGATCATCATGTCAAGCAATAATATGTCTTGACTTTTAAAATTTAATTAGAAAACAATTTCCCCTGTATGAATGTCCCTTGACCCCATCTTTTGAAATGTTTTGGGCAAATTTATCTTCTAAATAGTCGTCATTGTAGTCACTGATCTGTCTTTTGGTGATCATATATTTGCAGGTTTAATTTGTGGCAGTAGGCCTATACTATCTATTTACTTTTGGAATTTGTGATACAGCTGGAAACAGGTCTACCCGAGGGATACAAACTTCAGGGTACCAAAAATTACAAGCTGTGAACTTTATGGATAATTATAAATTTGGCAGAATTGTATACTACATATTCCCTACGTTCTTTGTGTAAGAATCATCTATGTAAGAATCATCTGTGGAACACAGTGAAATCTACTTGTGAACACAGCTTTTTTATTTGGAATGCATTTCAAGAAGTGTTTGTTGTCCATTGCTGATTAGGGCATGATCTTTGTTATAATCAAATTTGGTAGTAGGACCCTAATCCTGAAATCCAGATGAAGTTCTGAGGTCCATACTTGATCATATTAATTGCCACCCAATTTCAATTGTTGATTTATTTTACCAGGTTTACTGAAATCTATGTTCACGACATGACGGATGCTGCCGACTTGACAGTTCTCGTCACTCATTACCTGAGGCAGATCACTCTTCCAAAGTCCATGATTGCAAACATTGTCAGGTTGGTGTTAAGTGTAAATTGTGTTTTCGCAACAGTTCTATAAAGGTGTTTAACTGGCTATGTGATAATTTATGTTGTATATTTGTGACCGTGTCTTCAAGATGCAGTAGTGATTTGATGGCCAAATTGACAGATGAATAATGGAAGCATAACATTCACTGAGAATTTCCTTTTCATTTCCTTCTCTGAAATTTTCCTACGAAGTGATGCTCTTAACACCTCATGTCTGCTACACAGCTTAGTTAAACTCATCACCATAGATAAGTTGTTTGGCATTTGTGCTTGGTTTGATGGGAGCTGCATGGATGCGAATAGCAGAAATCAGTTTGGTGGGGGCTGCTTCCCCGCGAATGGCAGCAGTCGAGATAGCAAACCTGTCATCACAACCAATCACCAGTCACAGTGCTTAGTCAGTGGAATTCCTATGACTACCTGCTAGTGAATTGAAGGGAGCGGCAGGGTCGGAAATTCCTAGCATCCCATCCATATCCATCGTGGTGCAATGCCTAATGCTGCGTGCGATTTGTAGCAACTGCACAGATTCTGATAAACCTCATGTCTGCTACAGTCAACACAGCTTAGTGTAACCACTTAACCAGCCACTTTATTTAAACCAAGTTTTGATGTTTTTAAATTCTCCTACTAGAGCACACGTTTTCATAAAACCATCCGCTAAATAAAGCCAAAATAGATCTCTTTCTTGACTATCAGATCATTTTGTAACTCAGAGCACTGTTGTGTACTTCTGTGTTAGGTTTTACCTTTCTGTCCAAAGTGACAATTTGATGAAGTCCAACAGGGAGATCTGGAAGAAGACACCTCATTACAGGTACATGTCAATATTGCTGTTAACATTTTATGATCAGGACAGCCGGTTGAAGTTTGAGCATCAAATCTTTGATCAAAAGTACTCTGATTTATTTTTGGTGACACTATGGGACTGAGTTGACATGGCAACCCACTTGGTGTTCACAGTTTACCATAACACACGCCATTATGTCCAGCCAGTTTGCATGCACCACAGATTCCACAACATAGTTATACTCAGTACAGTAGGCAGCATGATAACACCAAGCTGTTAAGTGGATGGTCACAAGAGGTAGCCGAGACAAGTTCAGCCCATCCTCAATGTTGACATGCACAACAGTTGGTTAAATGTATATGTGTCCATTTAGTGTTAATTCATTTATCAACTGTTATATCCTCTCTCTCTCTTCATTAGTTTGAGAACATTGTGTCGCGCTTTGGACTTTGTGATCAGCAATGCACACATTCCCCCTTTGCGGTGCATCTACGAGGTATGTTTGTTTCAATCCCTTTAATGGAACTCATAGTTTTGCTTTGACTTCTCCAAAATACCACTAAAGTTTAGACAAACAGGATCTGCACGTTAACGGCACTGGTGTCAGATATGGAAGACCCTGGTCCATCATCATCATGTTATCTGTTTCAACTTGCGCTCTGCTGCCTTTTCTTCCCGCTACATGCAGTTGCTCATATACACGTACAACATGTTTTACAGAATGACGAGTTCTACGAAAACTATAATAATGCAATATAAAATTGGTCAAAACATGTTCAAGATTACATAGTGTGAGCTAAAAATAGACAAGCAGTCACTTGATTTAAAACGAAGTCGATTCAGACTTAAACTATATATTTATAATAAAAGTGTTTAGAGGTTGAAGTTGAAAAAATCATTATGTTTGAGAAGTTTGAATTCATCACCATAGATAAGTTGTTTTTGCATTGGTGCATGGTTTGGTGGGAGCTGCGTACATACGAATAGCACAAATTGGTTGGTGGAGTTTCTTCCCCGCAAATGGCAATAGTCGAGATAGCAAACCTGTCACCACAACCAAGCACCAGTCACACTGCTAAGTCAGTAGAATTCCTATGACTACCTGCTAATAAATGTGAGGGAGAGAAAGGGTTAGGAAATTCCTAGCGTCCCAGTCATATTTATCGAGGTGCAAGGCCTAGTGTTGCTTGCGATTTGCATCCAATGCACAGATTCCGGTAAAGCAAATGTCCCAGGATCTGACAGGCAGCAGCAATGGCGAGGAGCTGCTGCTCACACCCCGCGATCAAGGCCACGGCATGGCAATGAGATTGCTAGCAAGAATGCATTGCCTGATTACACACAACACCAACTGAACCACAATGAAACCAGCCTCCACTACAACCTCACCGCAGTTGGCACTATGGTGCGAGTCTAACCTCACCTACATTACATTTAGCTACATTTTGATTGAGGGGTATAATACTTGCTTTATGTTCTTGAATAAGATTGGGCTACGTAATTGCTTCTTATTTAATTTTGCGATTGTTGGCTGTGGTAATTGTTCTCTTTATTGCAGGGCATCTGCTGTAGTTTCTTGACTCAGCTCAATAACACAACATATCCCATCATGGTGGACTTGATAAGGAAGGAGTTATTCAGAGAGATTGATGGATGGAAGGCTGCTCTGAAGATGCCCTTGCCACCGCCACACGATAGTCAAGCGTACACCAGAGTGTGTGGTTATTGGTTGTCAGCTGGCGATAAGGAAATCAAGACCGATGGGAAATACATCTTGACGGAAACTGTAGACAGGAACCTGAAGAATTTAGCTAGAATAGTCTCTGCAAGGTACTCATTTCAAACAAGCTTTTTGTCTTTCATTCACAACCCTGACACAGTTTCACCAGTAAACATAATCTTACCGTTCTCCAACAGGAAACATCCTGTCTTGCTGCAAGGTCCAACATCAGTTGGTAAAACAAGTCTGATCCATTACCTGGCAGCCAGGACAGGAAATGACTGCATTAGGATCAACAATCATGAACATACTGATATCCAAGAGTACACTGGTTGCTATGCAACGGATCAGTTTGGAAAGCTCTATTTCAAAGATGGTATGACCTACGGGTGTTTCCGTTCTCTGTTGTTTTTGTTTCAATTACAGGTTTTGCTGTTGTTGACATCTTCTGAAACTTTTCATTTTATTTCCTGGAGTTGTTGGAATTCTCTTTTCAATTGAGTTTTCCAGATGCCATGTTGCCTTAATCCTTTATATTCCTCTCACAAATACCACTCCAAGCTGGTGTTCATGTGTTACGATGATATAATTGTTAGCTGTTGTAGTACAGTCGTTTGATATAAATCTATTGTGATGCATACTTTTTTGGAAACGGACGTCTGTTTTGCTACCCCGATATTTTTGTTGTGACAATGAATAAGTTGCAAGTGATGACATTGTTACTCTTTCGACAGGTGCCCTGGTTGACGCCATGCGAAAGGGCTACTGGCTTATCTTGGATGAACTCAATCTTGCCCCAAGTGACGTCTTGGAAGCTTTAAACAGGGTTAGAACTAAGCACCTTCAAATGTAGAATTCTTTTGTTGATTATTCTAGATGATTTGCAATCTGTCTCTTTTGCACACTTGCAATGCAGCCTACCCTTTCATTCCGGATGTTGTGCCAGATGATGTCATGTTGAATTTACCCCCACATGCTATGAAACCATGTTCATTGCTTTTTCATTTCTTTCATGGTCCTTTTTCTGATTTCGCTGCAAGGTCCTTGATGACAATCGGGAGTTGTTCATAGCTGAGACTCAAGAGGTCGTCAAAGCACACCCAAAGTTCATGCTGTTTGCTACACAAAATCCCCCTGGAGAGTACAGTGGAAGAAAGGCGAGTGTGGCACAAATTATTCGTATGGATAACATTAACATCAATTTCTCAAAGCTGATTTGCATTTCCGTTCCCCTTGTGTATGCATTTTCCAAATGGTTATTGTCTGTTAGTGAATGTATATAGTACTCTCGTCATCATTGACATTCTCATTCATCATCATGGCACGTTAGACATTCTAGACAATTGATAATTCTATCTCTGTAACAAGAGTACACTGCTAGAACTTCACTGTTTAATGTATGTATGCATGTATGTATGACTTTATTCTGAAAATCCATTAAGTTACAAGTAACTTTTTTTCATGGAGCAGAATTAAATAGCATAATATAAAACAAATTAATTAATATTCTATTATACAGCAATATAAAATCGTGAAAATGATGTAAACTTAAGTAATGTGGCTGCACCGATCATCATTTGTGGAATTTGGATTGAACTTTTGTCGTTGTTAAGGGACTGGCATGACATTACATGAAGGCATTGCATTTGTCTCTAATTTGAATTTCTATCTCCATGCTAAATGTATTTGCTTAGTTGTGCCTCATCATTTTAACTCCATTCCTCATCTGTGTGTCTTTTCTTGTAGCTCCTATCAAGGGCTTTTCGCAATCGTTTCATTGAGTTGGAGTTTAATGATATTCCAATGGGAGAACTTCAAAGCATTCTCCATCAGCGCTGTGATCTTCCGATGTCTTACTGTAAGAAATTTGTTGCAGTCTTGCACGATTTGCAGGTCAGTTATATATTTCTTAAATTTCAATTTCTTGATTCTTTTGTATGTTAAAGTTAAGCCTATCTGCAGAACAAAGTAGAAATGCCAGGATAGCTCAAAACGGCATTTAACGACCAATCCTATTCATTGTATTGCCTCTGCTATCATTATTTACCCAGACCAAAAGCAAAACAACGCTTTGATTCTGCCTCTAGATCCAAGTGTGACAAGTTTATACAGTTGGACCTTGTTACTTGGCTGCAGATCCATCAGGATGCGTAATATTATCAGATTGATGAAGTATACGATTAACTGGAAGTGATTTTCAATGACAGATGTAATTATAATACAGTTTGTATGACATCCATTGGTCTGAGATGTGGCATCTGAATTCCACTGTTGCTTAGTTGTCCCACAACGACAGGCCCATGGACATGCCCGATCTTTTGCAGGACTTACAATATCCTGAATTCTAATTGTTACTGTAGGTATAAGAATGTTGATCAATATAAAATGCTAAGTAGAATGAAATTAGCATTTGACAACATTTCAACTACAGCACAGGAAGACATGTTACTCATGTTAAATATGTTACAGTCAAACCTGTATTAGTGGCCACCTCTATAGAGCAGTCACCTGTGTATAATCAATAAAGGCCATTCTTCCTAACCCCAAAATGACACTTTCTATAGAAATCATCCTGGACACAAAGGCCACATGTCTATAAAGGCCATTTTCCATAGGCCCCAAAGGTGACCATTATAGACAGGTTTCATTGTATTCTTTAGATGCAACGGAAGAATTCAGGGATTTTTGCTGGTAAGCATGGCTTCATGACACTGCGAGACTTGTTCCGATGGGCAGAGCGTTATCGACAGTCAAATGAGCATCAAAGTGGGTTTTACGACTGGGACCAACAAATTGCCAACGATGGTAAGATTTCACTAAAGTTTGATAAGTCAGTTGTTAGGGGTAGATTGTTTGTTTATTTTTCATTATGTTTGTTGCTTATTTTCTGCCCAGATACATGATCAACTCTCTACTTGCAAACATTACTTTAGAAACTCCAACTTCTCACTGTTGTAATACAATGCTGCTTTGACGTTTTTGAATGAAGACACTTGCATACATACATACATGCATCTTGTGAATGCATATGTTTTGATATTAGCAGTGCGTGTGCGCTGTACATTTGATGGTTGCCTGCTATTTTTATTAACTTTTACCTGCTTTTAGGCTTCATGCTTTTGGCCGGACGGTGTCGCAGTGAAGAGGAGCAGCAAATTGTCAAGGACGTCGTAGAGCGATGCTTTCGTCGGAAAATTGACGAGTCCAGTCTCTTTGCTCTCAGTTCTGAAACTACCAGCAATTCTTATGTCCACAAGGTAGGTTCCGTAACGGTTGGATCAGTTCCAACACTGCTGCCACGTACGTCGTACCCCTTACTAGCTCCTGACGATCAGCCAGCGATAACGTGAATCTGAGCATCGGGAAGCACTAGCAAGCTAGCAGGCAATAGCAAGAATGACAAACCATCTCTAACCTCTTTCGTACTATAATAACTATATACATGATTCTGAGACTTGAGGAAAGTTCATCATTGTTCAATAACCTATGTCAGAATATCCACTGCCTAGCTAAGAGGCTAGTCTCGATTCTGCCACCGCTTCCTGTAGGCTATGTTTAGAGTTTAACCTCACCTAAATCCCATTTAGCAACATAAAAAGTAACTAATTACATCCCATCCCTAGACCCTGGGTGCCACCTGCAAGCATTCAAACAGATGACCATCTTTCATGTATGTTGCGTATATATATTGCTGATTTACTCAAATGACTGTGCTGTTCCTCAGGTTGCATAGTCAGTGTCTAAATTGCTATTTATCTTATCTTGTTTCCTAAGTACTGATCATTGTGCTCAAATTGACATCCCTAGATCTTGTCGTGTGCCAAAGAGCATTTCCCTCATTTGGTGTGGACACAGAACCTTCGCCGTTTGGTCGTTCTTCTTGGTAGAGCTTTGCAGTTTCATGAGCCAGTACTGTTGGTTGGTGAAACAGGGTAAGGGGTTTATTGCTTGCCCATAGTGCTGTTTTGTGTTGGCCTTTGCCATGTAACACAAACCCCCGGTATTCATGTCCACTTGTCCAGTGATCTCCATGTGTCCTTTGAGACTACCATCTATGACAATTCGAACCATTTTAGCTCTGATGGGAGTGTCTATTTTGCTTTAGATGTGGTAAAACGACAGCCTGCCAGTTGTTCTCTGCTGCTTTCCAACAAACGCTGTTTACATTGAACTGTCATATGCACACTGAAGCATCAGACTTCCTCGGAGGATTACGTCCTGTCAGAGACAAAGGCGACAAGGTAGCAATCGAACGAAGAATCATGCATGTGGTCTAGCATTGTGTACCGGCTTGGCACATTTTGTGGATCTGTTTTCATTCAAATACGATTTCGTTTACATTTGCAACAATTTTAAATAGTTTCGAGCTATTGTAGCCCTGCTTAGCATTTCATAAATTTATGATTTGCTGTCTAGTTGTCGTTCAAAATGATTATGTTTACTATTTATTTCGTAATTTCATTGTCCCTCTTACTATGAAGTGTCGATGCTTTCGGGGTTCAAATATAGTGTCTTTCGAGGCTAGTTAAAGTACATTACAGTTTGAGTTAGGTCTCTTAAATACCAGGGGAACGTATTACAGGTACCGGTATATCTAACTTGAATCGCAAAGTCATGTGAGTCCTTGCACACCATCAACAGTACCCTATCATATAACTAGTTTATGATTGAAAATGAAGATGTGAAGCTTGCATTAGCTGAGGACTCAGTACAGCAAATCCTGTCGATAATATTCTCCACAGAACAGTCATAACTTTGTTTTTGATGTGTCAAGCAGTCACTCCGGTATCAGTAACCACCTGTGCTAAGGACCACATTCAAGTGATCCATAGAAAGATCAAACAATGCATTCTACCTGCGTTAGGCGACCAGCATTATCAAGATCTGATAGGAGCTGCATAGAAATCGACATGCCTGTAATTTATACATATTTTCACGTTCCTCTCATTTAAGCATCGACTTTCATTTTGTGTTTTCTTCTTGTTCGTTCCAGGAGGGAAGTGGTTTGTTCGAATGGGTTAACGGTCCACTCGTGACGGCAATGGAGACGGGAGCTGTGATGCTGGTCGATGAGATCTCGCTTGCAGACGACTCCGTACTGGAGAGAATGAATAGCATCTTGGAACCAGAACGATGTCTACTGCTGGCGGAGAAAGGCTCGACGTCTGATAGTGACGGAAGTCTCAACGTCATCCAAGCCCATGAGGACTTCCTGCTGATTGCAACAATGAACCCGGGCGGGGATTATGGAAAGAAAGAGGTACTAGAATTGTACATCATGGATTGTTGATGCGTTTAATCGTGACAGTGAAACATCATGAGCTAGATGAAATGTAATCTAAGACTATTTTGTCAGCTTCCAGAAAACACTTACTAACCAAGTTATTATTTTTCTCCCATATCAGATTCATTTGTCAAATATTCCATAAATAATAGTACTGACTATAATTGTATTGTTTGGTCAGGAATCGACTCATTTGCTGTGTAAGGATGCCATATTTTAACTCCCTTCGTCCTTTGGTTGATGCCGCCTTCCATTATGCTATGGCTGCCTTTTGATTTCTGCCTGTTAAGTCTTATCTGAACTTGCTTTCCTTGTTAGTTGTCTCCAGCACTTCGCAACCGCTTCACTGAAATTTGGTGTCCATCGGCGTTCATCAGAAACGACGTGATTGACATTATAAATCATAACCTCTCATTTCGATGCGGTGAGATCATTATCCGTTTTGTTGTCTATTTTTTGTAATTGCTAGATTAGTGTGAAACCTGCTATAATGGCCAGTTGGTCACCTTTGGGACCCACAGTTGGGACCTGAGGAAAATGACCTTTATAGACAGGTGACCTTTCTGTTCAAGTTGGCTTCTATAGAAAGTGTCATTTTTGGTTTATGAAGAGTGGCCTTGATACGCAGGTGGCTGCCCTATAGAGGTGGCCACTAATACAGGTTTGACTGTAGTTCTTATTAGGGCCTTCATTCCCTTCAATCACTAGTAGAAATTACTATAGAATTTATTATCGATTTTGCGATAGATTTAGGCCAGTTTTAAATCCTATATTTGATCATGATCAAGTTTCTGTGGAAATTGAGATAAATGTCGTTTTATTATTTTAACATGTATTTGCTTCGATCCTTCCAGATGACTTTCCTATCGATTCAGCAATAGTCGAATTCGTGGAACACTTTTCCGCAACAAGAATTGGCAAAAGGTACATTCAACTGTCCCGTGTCTTATTCGTTTGCATTGTTGACTTGAGAATGACTCGTTTTGACGCCTAAAAGAAAACCAAAATACAATTCCAGTCCTCAATCTATTTTATAAAGTCAATTTAGGTAATAAAGTACATAGTATGTGGCTTCTTGATCTATCTTGTGAAGTAAATCAGGTTGAGAATCCTTAGCGTCAAGTGAAAGAATTTGCGAGTTGATTGATTATTCAATATACAGATCACTTGCGCAAGTAATTCAGGTAAAAAATGTCCAATAAATTTTTATAAATTTCTATACAACTGAGAACTATGAAAGTACTCTATAAATATTTTGAATATTTGCTACTAAACTAGAAATATTTTCAATAATTGCTACTAAACGTACTATTAAGTCTAAATAAAACCTGACCTGAGTATTTACAAATTAAAAATTTCGTCCGTTGATAGATTGCAAGGATGTTGATGATATGTGATGGTCTGTTTCCTTTTTTCTTGGTTTGCTGATTGTTGTCTGTTTGGTGTCATTTCCAGACTTCAGACGAGTATTCGTGATATATTGGCGTGGATTGAATTCTTGAATCTGTGTTGTTCGCCGGGCAGCAGCGTTGCTTCCTCGCCGCGACAAATGTTCATACACGCTGCGCATTTAGTCTTCCTAGACGCTGCTGGTTTTGCCAATTCCTTAATGCTTGACGATAATAAAGATTTGCACAGTTGCGATGCGCTCCTGTCAAAACAGACTGGTTCTTCGACTGTTGATGTCTTGACAACTGGAGTGTGCACGCAGAAGGCAACTGAACACGGAGCGAAGGCATTTGGAGTCCATCCATTTTACGTAGAATGCGGTGAGGAAATAATTGTGCTTGAGATTGTCATTCTGTCGCTGCGCAGAGCCCCACGCGCAATCGGTCTTTGCCCCTGTTGTAACGGCTTCACCTGGTTGTCATTCAGTTACTTATTTGCTATCCATTTCTCATCCTTACGATTTCTCCTAAACTAAACTGCATTTTGTCATGTTTAGCTTCAAGATAGAGTCATGACGTTATTGAAGGATTTCGAATTGTTTTCTTGTTTTGGAGTTTGTTCTCTAAAGCTTTTGTTGTTACTTGCCCCAGGCTCCTCGACAGTCGATGAGGCGTCTCAAGATAAATACGTCATGGATTCATCTGGGACACGGCAGAACATTATGAAACTGACGCGGGCTATGCAACTTACTCGGCCCATTCTCCTCGAAGGTTCTCCTGGTGCTGGAAAGACGAGTGTTGTGCAAGCACTTGCTAAGACCACAGGAAACCCCGTCGTTAGAATCAACTTATCGGAGGAAACGGTAAGCTGGCTGCATGCTCCAATAATGAATGTAAAACTCAGTGCGTGCGGGTAGTACAAATCATGAAACTGTCTACATTTTGGCCTTCCTTACACATGCTTCATTGACAAACATCTTGCCAATGTAAACCTGTGTTGGTGATAACAACCTTTCTCTTTTAGCGACCTATAAATTTCATTCTTTGCAAGAATTCTACCTGTTTATAACGACCACTTGTTCTTCGTTTTCCATTGTGGTCGTCGTTGGCAGCTTGAAAGGTGCCGCGGTATTTCTCTATCGTTCGTTGTTGTTCGTTTCATTGTAGGATGTCACTGATTTGTTTGGCACTGATTTACCTGTCGAAGGATGCGAAGGTCTTCAGTTCGCCTGGAGGGACGGCCCTTTCTTGCAGGCGCTGAAGGCTGGCAAATGGATCATCCTAGACGAGGTAAGCGATTTGAAGACCGAAGGGCTTTACCTAACGTTAGTTGTTTAACAGTTGATAATGATGTACTAGTAGGCAGTTGATTGCAATGTAGACATGTCGTCCTTTTCTCTGTGCTCAGTTTAGATATTTCTTGATATTGTGAATCTGCTTAATTATTATTACAGTTGAACCTCGCATCTCAGCCTGTTCTGGAAGGATTAAACGCTTGTTTTGATCATCGAGGCGAGGTAATGTCTCATTTTGTAGTCAGACCTATTCCACCAGTGATGTTAGTACTGCTCTTTGATGAGTTTTTTCACCATTCACATTCATATCTTGTGTCATTTATACGATGCATTACAGCGATATTTGTTGTTTTGTTTGTAGATATTTATTCCTGAACTTGGCAAGACGTTCAAGGTGCAACCGCAGAAGACCAGAATCTTCGCTTGTCAGAATCCACTGAGTCAAGGTGGCGGACGCAAGGGGCTGCCGAAATCATTCCTCAATCGTTTCACAAAGGTCAGAAGTTTGACTCTCTCTTATCGCTACTTTTCATAATTCTTGTCAACTGTTTCGCTTGGTTTAGCAGGGTTGAATTCGTTGTTTTAGAGTTTCTGTAATATACTAGTAATTGAGAGAATAGAGCTTAAGTAAAAGAGATGATCTAGGAGCAGTTCGGCGGCGTTGGAAGAAGCAATAAGTTGCTAGGCTTACGCAGTTCATCCACATTTAGTTTCTATAATTACGCGTTTTCAGGCTCATTTTATTGACAATGAATGGAGCTCGATCTTAAATTGCATCTGACAGTATTTTGAACGCTGCCTCTTACTGATGGACCTCTGTCTCGTTTCAGGTCCACATCAACCCTTTATCAGATGAAGACCTGCGTTACATCTTGCGAGTGACGTTCCCTGAGATGGACGACCACCTTATCTCGCGGATGATTTCCCTCAATCATCAGGTAACTGCTCTTTGTCTTGTGAGCTACGTCAGTGATCTACGCGAGTAGGGTGGAGGGAGGGGGGTACTTTGGAACAGACAGTCACACACGCAATGGTAAGCCACTACCGTCTTAAGAGAACAGCAAAACGGTCGTTTGACATTGTAGGGCTGCTGAGTGTGTGTCTATTTGTTGTTCTTGTTCTTCTAGCCGACCTTTTTACATTCTGATGCTAACATTCTCATTCCATCATCGCAGATTATCAACAAGACAATGAAAGAAAAGTGCTGGGGACAACGCGGTGCACCATGGGAATTCAACGTAAGAGATCTTGTGCGTTGGTCCGATCTGATGCGTTCACACAAGGTACGTTGTCCATGCCGTCGCGTTCACACTTGTACTTCACAAACTCTTGATGATCCGCTGCAGCCGTGATCGCTGTTCGTCTATCTTCGTTATCTAGACGGCTGAGTTCGATCCAGGATTTCACTTTCCGTTGATCTACGCAGCAAGAATGAGAACGAGGGACGACTACAACGAGGTTTCTTGCGCAGTTCAATTTCTTCTATTATGCTTCATAAACCTCTCTCTAGATCATAACAGTGATTGCTCCATACTCATTGTACTGTAGTATTATTATTGCCGGGACCAAAACAGAGGACTGTGCTAATTTGATATATATTAACTTGGCCAAAACATGAAATGTCAGATAGCTTTAAACTGGTAGAGAAGAATCAACGGAGAGTCAAAGGAATGAAACTTGTCTTTAAACTAACAAAACTTCTTCTTTAAACTATAACTGAGATTGAGTCGGAACTCAATAACGTAACACTCACCACGGTGACAGAATTCTTTATAACGAAGCACGGCTCCGTGCACGTCAATGGCTGCTGGCGTCCCGAGCAGAATGTACAATCAAACGAGGTTAACTTTCTCTTTGCTGTCCTTTGTTTGTTGGCATGCCGCTCGGTGGCGCGGAGGACGCTCTACATGTTTTCGTTGTTTCGTTGTCCGCAGATGCTGGCTGTCTACAAAAGTGTTTTTGACGACGTGGACATCAACACGAGACTCCAGACATGCGCATTATGTTTCAGCATATCAGTCGACTTTGTTCAGGTTGATTGACAACTTTCAGTGCCCTTCCTGGCACAATCATGAGTTTGATTGCCGATCTCTGTTTAAAGAACTCTTATTTGTCTGTTTTTAGATTGGCATGGCAGTTTTGAGAAGAAAGATGGTTGGCGATGTGAAAAAAGAAGCTCTCAATTGTCGTCTGCTGACTTCACAGCTCGAACCTCTCTCGCACCTTGCCAAGTGCATCGAAATGAATTGGCTTGCCATTTTGGTAATGTGTAGGTAGATGGATAATCGTTATTGTTGACTGTCATGGACAACGTTTGCCTTGCGTTCTCATTCATGCAGATGGTGCCATTTGCTGCCAATGTAACGGCAGAAAATGCGTCTTCCGTATTTGTATGAACCAGGTCATCGCTGTATCGTCTGAGGAGATAGTTCCTTCTGATATACTACTTAACGTTTATTTGTATTTACTCATCAACTATACCGACAGAAGTGGCACTAGAAATGAAGAGTATTTCGTTCCATGTTTGTAGGTGGGTGAAGACGCGACTGGTAAAAGTACCCTTCCACGCGTCCTCTCCCTGCTGACTGGCAACAGGCTTGCCGTCCTATCCGTCAACAGTTCGATGGATACGTCAGAGCTGCTGGGAGGATTCGAACAGGTCGATCTGTTGCGTCATTTCGAAGCCATGATCAGTGATTTGACGTCTGCCACTCTCACCAAAGCGCATGCGCTGCTCGAACAAGAGGCTTGCGATGGTTTCCAAAATGTCATGGCGTCGTACGAGGCCATTCAAAGAGCATCAACGTCGTGTAAGTAAACAGTGCATTAGACACAGACTTTAATTTGACTCTAGACATGACATGTTTTTGGCAACCATGCACTCAGTTGAACTGTCATGAACCGTTGTAATGTAAACTTTGGTGATCTGCCCTTCAGTGGAAGGGCGCGGATGTCGTGGATTGTGCTGGCGTTGATGCTTTGATTTGTTAGAAATTAACATTGCGTTTTTACCTCTGTCGTTGGCTTCCTGCAGTGAGAAACGCAATGAAATCGACTGAGAAGCCGTTGCAAAATGCAACTCATTTGACGCTGAAAGACGAATGGAAGGAATTCGAACGATGCCTCGTTGCCGTTACCACGTGCTTTGAGAAGGACGGGGGTAGTGGACACGAATTCGGTAATCACACTGATTGATCCTGTCCATTGTGTCTCCCTTTTCGAATGATATAATTTCCCACCGGATGGCAAATTGACCTGACCTGTACTTGTATTCGAGGCTATGGCGAAATGAATTTCTTTGTGGATGATGGAATGTTTTGATTTTCAGATCGGTTTTCTGTTGACTTCCAACAACTACGTCGCATGTACATCTCTGCCAATCACAGCTGTCACGTGCGTGGTCAGTTCGAATGGGTCGATGGGATACTCGTTGAGGCTTTGAAGCGCGGTGATTGGCTACTTGTGGACGATGTCAATCTGTGCAGGTCGGTATATATTTCACATGACTTTTAATTTGATGATTGTATTGTTGGTTATGGCGATCGAAGTGAAGGTAATGTGAGCAACGTAATGAACACGCGAGCTGCTTCGTCATATAAACGACTGGTCAGTCTCGCTCTCTGTAGTTCCGCTGTGTTCACGTGTGTTTGCTGGCAAGTTGATTGTTGATGAGTGGGGGACATTGATTATTTGTTCTGTATTTGCTGCATTAATGTTGCATGTAGAGTTGTCTTTCTTTGGCGCTGACATGTCATGTTTTGTGCAATTGGTGCATGAAGAGGAAAGGAGTAGAATTATTGTGAAGCTCCCTTGCCAATGACTTACTTCGTTTCACAATCCGTCGGAAACAGTAAATGATGATGATGACAAAGTATTTGCAATGGAAGCCGCAGCTACGTTTGTCTCCCCACGTGACTGATGCGTTCTTTCTTCTGTTTGTAGTCCGTCCGTTCTCGATCGATTGAATGCTTTGCTGGAACCGAATGGCGTGTTGCGTATCGACGAACGCGGGGTTGGGGACAGCGATGTCCCTGTGATTGTGCCACACCCTGACTTCCGGTAAGGCAACTCACATGGCGTGTTGCATTGCACTGTGGTGTATCATTGGCGGTGGTGTATTTGCATATTTTATCGTTTCTTGCTTCTGCACGTGATCTAAAATATGACGAGAAATCTTCTTCTTCTTGCGATGAAATCTACTCGCTGTAAATGTTACTTTTTTGATGTTGTCCCCGTCTTGACGTTTAGCTTTGTCTTTTTGCATCATATTCTTTTCGTCTCATCGTAGGATTATTTTTGCCATGAACCCGAAGAACGGCGAGATCTCTCGAGCTATGCGCAATCGAGGCATTGAGATTTACGTCCACAGTGAGGTTAGTCTTTCTGGCTTAATGTAACAGAAGGAGAATGTTCGACGGTGAAGCACCTTCTGATTGTGTTTGGAATTGATGTCTTGAAATCAGTTTTGTTGTGAGTAGTCCATTGGACTTTTATAATTATTGAAACCGAAGCAGAACGAGTAATTATACTAAATTGCAATGTCATCCTGCAGAAGTCTAGAAGGAGTAGTCGTGTAGATTGATGGAAGGAAGAACGTTGAAGGCAGTATGGCTGAGCTGCGTCAACTGATTTAGGATCTCCCGATATCGCTGTCCGTGCTCCTGATGGCGATGTATTCTCGGTTGTTGATTGGTGCGTTTGTTTCTTTCCCAACAGTTAGAGCAAGACGCCGTCGAGTTAGTTGCTTGCGAAGGTCTGTTGCCAAGACAACACATCGACCACCTCTTGAGTCTACACGAGACGATGTCCAAATGCAATCGCCATGGTAACAACATAGTTCATAGTGCGATTGTACTAACATGTACGACGATAGAGGATAGTATTGGATCTTTTTCTTTGTTTTGTTTGTTGCCAGGCAACGCCAGAACCCTGACGCAGTTGGCGAGAATCGTCTGCTCCGCTTCCGCGTGTGGTGTAACATACGACGAGGCAATGGCGAATGGGCATCAGATGATCTTTGGAACGGACAACCGTGGCCGTGCTCAAGACGAAGAAGTGAGTTTGTTGCTAATTGGCGGCTGTGGTCCTCAAGCATATGCGGTTCCTAATCTATCAACATTGCAATCAACATATTTATATTATCACACTGCTCTCGAATGTCTTTATCCAATCATTGTATTATCGCATGCTGAAAGCCACCAGCCTCGTTGCTCGCGCGTCAGATGAGGCTGCTATCTCATGGCCACTTCTTGCTAACAAGGATCGTTTTAAAACTGAGGGCACTGACTTATACGTATTGCATGTGATGTTTGCTTCATTTCGGTGAGAATCAATTATTATATACCTGACAGGGTTTCTTTGCTCTATTCCTTGTTCAAAGGACTGTGCTCGCGTTGCCTCTTGGCGTGATGACGTCACTGCAGTGCGTGCAATTCAACTCCCTGTGTCTCGCCTCGCTCGATCGTCATCAGTCGGAATGATGCTCCGTCATGCATTGCCAATCCTGCTGTCCATCCTACGTGACCATAACAACCCGGTGAATGTCACGTGTACAGATGTGGGCAGAGGTCTGTGTCTTTGCCTTGAGAACGTCCCTCTCCAGAACATGGTCTGGCAACTGAAGCAGATTCGCAGCATCGTATCGCAGTGCCTCGTCGACGAAAGCCAAGCAAAACTCATGGATTTTGTCGCGAAGCTCACGGCGGCCTACGAACGTCTTATCGATGCACCGTTAGTCCAAGAAATCGTCCGTTTGCATGGCTGTTTGGCAAAGACGTTGAATTTGCAAGGTGCTTCTCTCTCCAGATAATAATCAAACCTCACGAAGTAAAGTACCAGCAAAGGCACGGCTTTAATATCCTTACGACCATTGTGTATTTGTTTTAGGTCTCGCTTCGTCCTTTCATGTCACTTTGGCAATTGCCAATTACAGAATGGACACTGTGACCTTGAAGGTACGGCGTGAATTACATGTCAATTTGAGGTTACTACGGCAACCGAGTTCGTGTTTCACATCACATTCTCTGGTCTGTCCTGGTCGGAATATTTCAAGAAACAGTCTCAGATACGACCCCGTCTGTTCACACAGATTTACTTTTCCCGACATCATCTCATTCCATTTATATATTTTCTATCATTAGGGGAATGGCTTGGACATTGGTTTGTGCTCGGATCTTTTGCTGAGGTATTTAGTATTCTCGTAGTGATGCTGATTGACTTTTATTATGTTGTTTCTCGATGTTTCATTGTGAGGTTTTACCCTGTGTAGATTGTGGCTGTTGAACACGTGGACAGTCAATTGTGAAGCTGCTGCCTGTGAAGCACCCTCCCACGAGTCAGTTCTGCAAATGTCCAACCTCCTCAAGCAAGGTGAGCGACAATATGCCCTCCATTGACAGTTCCGCCTGTAGTAAACGGAGCAATGATGTCATCCTGATTCGCCGTCGCACTTTGCACGTCCATCATTGATCGCGCGTTGATGACATCGGATCTTTATTATGCCATTTGTCACTGGCTGTAGTGCACGGCTTACCATTTGTTAATGTTCGTGATCTGAATGATCTAGAAGCCTGTTGTTAACAATTCACTTCACAGTGACATCGTGATAATAATTGACCCATTATTATTATTATTTGTTGCTTGCCCGCAGGATTGGTTGCCATGGAATCTGTCAATCATCCTGAGTTGCTGTTCTACGGCGACTTCTTGGCCTCGCTCGACCATGTGTTATTCGCCTGGCTGACGTCACCAACTCCGTTGTCATCCTTGCAATTGAGATCGGTAAGGAATAGCTCTCAAGATGGTAGCACATGAAGCCATTGCGCCTGTTACTGTTTCAGTTGCCATGGTGTGCTGCTTGGCTACGTAGCCAATGGGGCTGTGGTAAGCTAACCAATTAGCGTTAAGTATCTGCTTGGGTCCGTCTCGAGGATGGTCGAAAACGAATGCTCACATTATGCGTGGTAGCCCTATTTTGCATGACGGGCTTGATGTAGCAAAGTGAACTACGTCTGACTGAGGGCAGCATATAATTATATAATTTTAATTCCTAATGTTTCGTTTGAGGTTCCTTATGAAACCAGAACGGAATGAATTTCCAGCGTGAAGGAATCTATATCTTTTTCATTTCAGGCGTGTCATCTGTTCTTCTGGATCGGGCTGTTTCGTCAACGCTGCGCAGATCTCAAATACCGTCGCGTGGCAACCGATTATCGTCGGGCTCATTTTGCCATCGATTGGAAATTCCTGAGAATGATTTTGTTGGATTTCCTGCGCGTCTTTTCATCTGAAATGTAAGTTCCTAGCTTTAGTTTTTTTTTAACCTTTAAATAATGTCCTTGTTGTGACTGTAATCTGTTCTCAGCATTGTCTGATGTGCTTCATGGATATTTCTCGTGCGTTGACCGCATGGAAAGTCATGAGTTGGATGTATTGCATGCCATTGTGGATGGATGTCTACGCGCACGGAGGCCGACTATCTCATACTCTCCCGCGTGCTTGAGGCGCTGCGCGTGCACTCTGCAAAACTCAAGCACTATATCATACCCAATATCACACTATCAACTTCAAGCCGATTATCTAATGGAAAGCGTTAGAAATATTCATAACAAGCCTGCAATTGATACGATGCAACTACTGTACAATGAGATGAGACTGGTGTTTTCAATCTAATGTCGAATTCTCGTTTCAGATCTGGTGTTGAAATGCTGATGGCTTTGATCGCAAAGATTGACGAGAATCTCCACGTGGACCAAACTGTTGTCGAATTTCAACAAACATTCTGTGCGC
The DNA here is from genome assembly GCA_900245855.1 of Calvadosia cruxmelitensis. NCBI lineage: Eukaryota > Metazoa > Cnidaria > Staurozoa > Stauromedusae > Kishinouyeidae > Calvadosia > Calvadosia cruxmelitensis. The sequence continues at coordinate 104,195 of OFHS01000002.1, read as the reverse complement.
TCATTGCCTCCATTCCACCATTCAGATCCTTCCACCATTACGAGGCTGTCGTGAGTAATCCCCTGAACCTCGTTATTCATGTTTCTCTTCAAAAGATTCGCTGTCTTAAGGTTTAGGATAACCGCAATTAAAACCTTGGAGCTCCGAGATGTAATGTGGTGCTTGACCATGGAGAGCCTTGGATACGATCTGCAGGAGGATCTTGAATTGTATGCGCTGCTTAACCATTTAAATTTCACGATTTTGGGTTTGCGTTTTAGTGTATGTGCCTAGCCCTTGAGAGGCAAATTTCTGCGTTGGACGCCGAGTTATCAAAGACCATTCGCCTGAGGCTGCTTACGTCATTCAACGACCTGTATTCAACCGACCGTGCTGACGGCGACGACGAAAAGACGCTGGACGGTAAGACAAGTGACGTCACGTTGCATGACAGACGATGAAATGGACGAATTTCGTTCGTTCGTTCGATAAAGTTCGTTTATTCATAAAAATGTCTATGCTGTCATCGTAATATATATGCATGTTTGTTTGTTTGTTTGTTTGTTTGTTTATTTGTTTGTTTGTTTGTTTGTTTTCTTAATCATATTAGTTATACATGAAAGTTAAGATACTATTACATATCAAAGTTACACAGATAATTAAAATTGACAAATACGATGAAGGGTCATTCTGTAAGCAATGTTGTGTTTCGTGTCGACAGAATTGCGGTCACTTTGTGCAAAGATTCCAAATGAAGATGATAAACTGCTTGAAGTTGCTGCCGGATCTCGTTGTCCTGAATATCAGTTGGCTTCGTGGGATTTCTGCCTGAAGGTCTGGTTTTGCACATTGCAAGGCGTGACTGATTTGCCAAATGAAACTGTTGAAAAGTTCTGGGAGTCGTTGGCGAACTGTCCTTTTCCTATGATCGAAAATCAGATATTACTAACGTGTGCTATGAGCAAGGTGCGCATCCCGTTTCCTCACGGCATGTACATTCCCTATTTGGGCTCGCAAGTAACGATTCTTCTGTAGTTGCTCACATCGACATATATTTTTGACCGTAGGATGATTCTATCAAGCAAAGAAAGACAGCTCGTGTTTACTCCATGATGAATTTCGTCCAATCTCACATCACATCATGCCACTGGCCTCCATCTGAAACTGATGGCTGCGACGAATCGGAGCGTCTCTCTGCTTCACAGCAGTACTTTTCCACCAAGAAAGTTAGTGACACCTTGTATTGCTCTTTTGCCTCGTTATCAAGTAGTCACATTTATTTAAAACTGCTGAGGTGAGGACGCCTCTGGCACATTGTTGATATTGACTGATGACCGGTTAGGTTGTGTTCGTCGTTCCTTCGCTTCCAGGCTGCGGTGTGATTATGACCGTGCATTGTCTTCTTCCGTGCTTCGCAGGACCGCTCTACGCTTCTCTGGAGTCACTACGTTACGTTGCGGAAGCTTTTGGACGATAATCTTGTGTCCAGTGCCCCTTTGCCTGAATTTGACTCAAAATGGCAGTTTCCGGGCATCAGTTCGTCGATCTCTGCAATGGACGCTGTCGCCGACTTCGCTCGTCGCATCTCCATGCACGTCTGGAACGACATGGCGACAATCGGCCGATCTCTGACGACGATTCGGTAGGAAAGAATGTCCTATAAGATTTTGCTATCCAAAGTCAGTTGTGCTGCTTTTTGTTTCTTCTTCTTTCGTGATCTTTTCGATTGATTGATTTTATTCTGGCTTTGAAATCCATTTGACCCTTCGTCTGGCTTTGCCAACCAAATAGATTTGTTATTGGTCTATGACGATGTAGCGTGCATCGTACGCTGTTCTGTGGTCATTTGATTGTATTATTTATTGTGTTCATTTTGAATTCGATGGATAGATCTGCCTTTCATTCGTTTGCCATGTCATCATTCAATGATGTCATCACGGCGCTGATTGGTCAAAACCACGAGGAACTGAACGAGGCCATGCGTGATATTTCTGTTGAGTATACACGAGGTCACCAGCAGGAAGCCATTGCCCTGATGATGAAGTGTATTGGCAATGTCAAGGCGCATCGTGGTCCCATGCCGCAGTCGGCCTTGCAATCTGTCCGTGACTTGGAATCGGCTCTCCAACGGATTCAGAAGCACGCCACGGCATGCTCAGGTGAGTAGCCACGATGTGACTAAAATCTCTTTTATCGGGCCAACGTAATGGCCTTATGAGTATAGTTGATTGAATTGTAACTGACTGATGTCTTTTCTCACAGATTTGCAAAGTCAAGACGAACCTTCAGGTCTTGTGCCAACCAGTTTGATGTGTGCCGCATTGGGTGCATGTCTCTTCCAATGCTCCTTACCAGTCTCCCTGTTCGACCCTGTCGAAGAGAAGAAACGAGAACTCAGTGCTCTCCAGAAAGAGGTGCGTCCATAATGTCTACAGGAGCTGTGCCGCTTGCATCGTGCCCTATATCAAGCATATTGTTACGCCGTTTCTGCTGGTGATTTTACTTGCATACTTCTTTAAGTACTTATTGCTCGCTATTTCCATGAAGGTGTCTGACATCGACGCTGAGCTTCGAGCCCGTTATTTGGCTGATGCCATGTGGTTTGGAAGTAAAGTGACTGAACTGGACTCAACTGAGGCCTTGTTGCAAGAACATCTCACGTCCAACCCTGTGGTTGTCAGGCAACTATTGTCAAGACGACAGCACCACGTTGCCACCATTCAAACCACGCAGAGTCTCGTCGCTGAACGACCAGAGCATTCCCAGGTAAAGGCGTGGGATAGTATGGCCATGATTCTAGCGTAGTGTAAGGAAGAAGCACGGCGAACATACATGCTGAGTTCTGGTGATAATGATTTTTAGTCGATTAGTTTGTTGTTAGCTGTCTGCAGTGAAAGTTGTGCGATTTTGCTACGTACTTTCTTGATCTGCGTATTTCCACGAAACACTTCTGCTACAACTTCTAGAATTGTTATCCTTCTTCTCCAATTTAGTACGAAGAACTCTACACAAAACTGCAACATTTTGCCTCGTCCGTGGCAAGTCCCGCATCATTGTCTACGATGATTAACAAACTGTCGGAGTCAGTCACAAAGTTGTCACTCATATACACCCGTGGCAACAGTAAACACATTGACGCGAATACCGCCTCGCTTTCCTACGAATCGCATCGTTTGCAAGTGGTCTCTTGGCAACGCTCAACGACACATTTTATGAAAGATATCAAAGACTCGTACCCAATGTACCAGGATGTGTTCATGCCGTGTCTCTATGGACTTGCACAGGTTGGTAAACGATGCGGCTTTGGAAAGTGATGGACCATACTCTTGTCGAATTACGAGGACAGTAATTTCAACTAACTTGCCATAAAAAGGAGCAATCTATTCCGGTGTCTCTTGTATGCTTTACTGCGTTGCATGATTCCACTTCCTGTTTGCTATTGTTTAAATGTTACTGTTTTTGCTCGCGCTTTGTCGTTGCTGTTTTACTTGCAGCTTATTGCTGTTGAGGATTAGGTTCGCAATATTGGCATAATTTTGTCGCATATTATTACTTCGGCAGTTGAATTTCGCGTTCACCCATCTGCTGGCAATTGGCGACGACATTCTGAAGTTGACGCAATGCTTCGAAGCACCATCACCCATCATGCACCAGGTTTGTTGTCGTGGTTTCTTTTGATTAAATATTATTATATTCGGAAGCCGTAGTTATTCAGCGAGAAACGCTGCTTCTATTTTTTGGAACTTTGCCATACAACTAAATGCTGAATGAGATTTTCAATTTGTAATAGTTTAGCTTTTAATTGTATTTGCACGTTAATTTAAATTTTAAGTATTTATTTCGGAGATCCTTCCTCCAGTCCAGTCCAAGATAGAATTTATGAATATTAACTTTATGAAAATGAAATTCTTGATCTGGAGGAAAGCATTTCCATATGTCATACTGTACTCTTCTATAGTCACAAAATATTAATCTAAATACGAAGACTTCTTTTAACTCTTACCAATTAGACTCGAATCTGGTCTTATGAAGCTTGATCCTTGAAATACGAAACACATTCTTGTCTTCAAGTTTATCCCCGTGATTTGTGAATGACGACCTCATTCTAATGTTCTCCCAACCTCTTTTCAACGATCTTACCGTATTTTCTTTCGTGTTGATTATGTGTGACTGTACATCCAAATTAAAGTTCAATTAATTTCGATGACTTTTGGTGATGCTGCTTTGATTGTGCCACTGCTTGCAAATAATAAGCAATGCCTCGCTTTGATGCCTCACCGACTTTGTTTCATCTCTGTAGAAGGCTGCCTTAGATTCATTGGTCAGTCGGCTCGCTGGTTGTGGTCTCCATGGTGACCTCCCAATTGACGACGCAGCTGCCATCTTGCAAAGTTCTGATGTCATCGTGAAATGTACGTTATGCATGATGGCGCGTATTTCGTGTGTGTGGAAATGTTGATCTTCGATTTGCTTCTCTTTTGCTTGACTGGATATTCAACTGTGCTACAAATTGCAAGAAATGGTTTTGACTCAACTGCTAATTTTGATTTGATTCACAGTGTCCGAAAATTCAGCTGATTCCGACCTCAGACTCGTCCAGTCAAGGTAAACGACAACACCCGCGATATGGTGTTTTATATTCCATGACATTCGTCTCTGTCGAAATGTAAAGTAATAAGCTGATACTTGTTGTTCAATGAAACGTATTGCATTTTTTCCTTTCGTTGGGCTCGCAGAATGTGGAATTTGATCCTGCTCCATGCCGTCAATCAAAAGCGTTTGACCAATCGCGTGAGCGATTCTTTGATGCATTGCACCCAGCCTGTTTGGGCGGCCATTGCCGCATTGCTACACGAGGCTGACGAAGAGAAGGCAGCTAAAGAGGAGGCAGAAAACCAATTCTTCAAGTACAAGCCAAGGACATACGCACAGTTGGCAGACGGCGAAGACGACGACAACGATATCGAACGACTCTTCCCAACCTACGCAGATCAATACACCGACATCCTGCCGAGAGATTACGGCGATGACACGACGCCACGTGAACACATGACCGTGAAGACGGGAGCGGAAACGAAGCTATTGAACTGCATCATGGGATACACGCATAAAATTCACTGTACGCTGTTCACGAAGGAGACCTCTCGATCGTTGAGCTGGGATTTGTTGTACCCAGTCCATCACTCGAGCAGTTGGCTAACCTCGACACTGATGCAAAGCATCGATCTGAACATAGGTACGTGCATAATAAGTTATGGGTAGATCGATCAGATCTGAAACCCTTTTCCATCTGTTCCGTTGTCATTAATTTTTTCCTTTCCCTTCGTCAGGGTATTGCTACGATGCTGTGTTGGGTCCATCTGAGCTACTCAGGTCCAGTCTTCTCCACGCGTCGTTTGTTGCTCATGACGACTGCCAACCGCCGCCTGATTTCAACATCTACACCGATCCACACCTGTCCTCCGCAGACAAAGCAACGACACTGCTGACGAAATTGAACAACACGATCGAAATGCGACTTGGTACCTTCCCAGATCATCCCGTCCTCATGCAGGTATGAAGTGAAATGTCTTATTGCTCAGTCTATATGTAAGAAGCAAGTACTAGTTTAATGACTACGTTCTTAAAGAGCCAGGTGTTTTGCTTCGGCCACCATTAACTGAACGGCCCTCGTGCCTGTGTGTTGGGATGAGCTTGTGATGATTTCATTCGTTTCCTTTTCTCCGTCGGTCTTAGATTAAGCAGGTCGTTGGTCGCATCCTCTCATTCCCTCTCTCCTCTCCACTGATGAAGATCCTCACTGGCTACGAAATCCTCTTGAAGCAATCTCAGGCAAGGCTGCTGAACGACAACATGCGATTGTCTTTCTTGTGTATGCTGTTGTTCCATCCAGCGATTTCCGCTTCATCACGCAAACGGCTTAGAACACGATGTATCGGCTGTTTTGATACAAACTATCTTGATCAATATCAGATAATTAAAATTTCGTATATTTGGAAGTCTAATCGTGTGTCAATGTTCGATTGGCCCTTCGGTCATACCGATGGTATTGATGTGATGTCTTCTTGCTTACATCTAGGAATGGCAGCAGTATTCTTCGCGGGAATTTTCAATCCAAGACGAACTCGAACTGCTGACCAATGAGATCATTTCGCTGAGGAAGCTTGAGCTGCGGTGAGTTCCAGTCCATTCCACCCGCCGTGGGGACGGGAGTTCGCTTTTTAATGCGATGTTCATTGGCAACAGCTGCTGCGGCATTTTATCATGTCTGTTGACTCAGTTGTCGTTCATTGCTGCTACAACTAAGGTCCTAATTTAATCAGCGCTTGAACGTGTTTCTGTTTCGTTGAAGGTGCTGGAAACACTTGCTTTCTTCAGCTCAGAAGAGAGCGGCAGAGGCTGTTTCGAAATGGTGGCATCATATTTTTATGATGATCGAAGAATGGCGCCAGCGTGAGTTGATGTTAATTGCGGCCTTCGCCTTCTGCACCTCCTACCTGGCCCTTGTGATTTATCGTTTGCTCTCTGAAGTGCTATAATATTCACTCTTTCTCTCTCTCTCTGCTTTCTTTGTGCTAGAATCAATCGATTTCTGGAAGTCAGATCTATCGACTGCTCTCAGGCAGTTCGTGGAATCAGCCTCGGTTGGCGACTTCAATTCCCGCCTCTTGTTGCTGTCATCGTTCTGTCGTCAACTCCAACTGAACGAGGGTGATCAAAGATGCCGAGGTAGCTGGTGATGGATATGTGCCATATACGCATTTCCATCTTATTGACTGCATCAGCGTGTGTTTCATGTCCGCTTGTGAACGAGATGCAATTCTTCTCATAGAGCTCTGTGCTGCCATCGACGCATTGTGCTCTTACTACCGACTGTTCAGTTCTTCTGTCGAGCAATTCCTTAACAATTCACGGCAACCGATCGAGAAAGATTTGCAGGTCAGTCAGGTCATTCTAGACGCCATTCATCGTATGTAGACGACTACCTGTCCTAAGCGACCGCTTGTCACTAGTCTCTCAGGCGGTCGCATAAGAAAGGTTTTGTTTGATTAATTGTCTCATCGGTCAATGCTTGCAGGATTACGTGAAAATCGCGCGTTGGAACGATATGAACTATTGGGCTGTGCGACAAGCAACGGAGAAATCTCACCGCAAACTACAGAAGTTCACGTCAAAGTTTGAGGTGATTCCATCGAATGGCGCGATGAATGCTTCTGAGGCATTTGTAGTGTGTCAAAGTGCCTATAACGGATGTCGTTCCCATAAGAGAGCTTGCTACGTGGAAAAACCGATCGTCGCACTTTGCCAGCTCGCCACTACTCTCAGCGGATAGCAATGACTTAGCGATTTCATAGAACGTCTGCCGCATGTATAGAGACTACGTCTGCTAAGTTGTGTCGTAGTAGCTAGCCGAAAACTATTTTAAAATGATTTTTATATAAAGTCAACTAGATTGTCTTTTAGTCAACCAACGCAGACTGCCTCGGTCGCTTGTGACATTTTTTATCGATCTCGACAACCTGAGCAAGGGAGGTGACGTTTGTATTAATACCATGGTGTCTTTTCGTTTCATTTGTAGAAAGTTCTCAACGAACCGGCACTGCCTTACTTTAAACTGTCGATCCAAGAAGTGGAGAACCAAAAGACAGGCGTGACGCTGTTGACAAATGATAGCTGCGCCCGTCTCTTGTTGCCTAAGGTGAACACTTAAAAGCAAATCATCAAATGTTCCAAACTGAAGTCGTCCTTGTTCTGTGCTGTTGACATTGCAGATCGATCGATCCTTGTCCACTCCTCTTACTTTTTCACAATTTTAAGAAGTTTGTTTAATAATTTGTCCTGCCGTCGATGCACGCCATACCTTTACATTTTGTATTGCGGTAATAAATTAAGAGCACTGTGAGGCTATTGAGAGTATCATGCGTCTTCGTGTTCTGTTTTCAATGGACATTTCTTCTGCTGTTCCTATTCAACAGTCACTGACCTCAAAGGTTACCACCACCACCACCAAGTTCTACTCTAAAATGAGAAAGCGCTTCCTCTCTTTGATGGAAAGGGGTCTGATCACAGGCGATGCTGAAGCCATTGATGACTTTGTCGGTGAGTCGTGTGCGAAGGGTTTCTTGCGTTGTAATTCGTTTTAGATTGCCTGCGAATTGTGCTTCTTATATTTCTTGTTGTGAAGGCGCTGTCATCTGCCAAGCGAAAGAATTGAGATCTTTGCACGTCAACAACTTGGTAAGGACTCTAGAGAGCAGACTGGTTTCAATTCGGCTTTGTTGTGACGTGTTGTCTGACGGTGTCATCTAAGGGCCGACATGTACAGGTGGTCGTTTTGGACAGGGAATAAGCTGTGTGTATCTTATTCATAGATAGTACTTTTTATATTTTCCAGCCGAAGGACAAGCAAGAACAAGCCCAGAAACACATCAACACTCGCAAACGCAGCTCCCTGTGGACTCTCTTCAAAACACTGAAGTCACTTGGTAAATTATCATAAATTATCATAGATTACCAACTCGCACGATTCGGACTTATTCTTCTTTTGCTTATAATTATTTCTCGTTGCTGCCTTAAGGTCTGTCGTATCGCAAGGGATTGCAGAGTGCCACTACTGATGCGTTGTCCATGGCAACCAACATCGAATGTGACATTGATCAGCGACAGATACTGTGAGTGTGTCGAACGGCAGCCTTGTCTATGTGAGTTGTGATTATAGGCATACGTGCTGCAATTTGTTTATATCCGTTTCTCGCTTTGGTGCAGGTTTGACGACTTGAAAGACGAGGCTGGTACATTGATTGACAGCTGTCAGAATTACTTCATGCGATGCCTGGCCAAGGAGAACGTCTTCACGAGTAAAATCACGAGCCCTTCCAAGGTATTCCCATTTCTATAGAATGATGCCATTAAATTTATACTTGGAAGTGCGTTCTACCTGCCGATAGATTGGCTTCCATTGTAGCTCATTTCTGAGCCTGCCTCAGTGACTGTCTCCTCAACACCGACAGCAATAACTATGATGTTAGACGCATTCCTTTCCTTTTGGCTTTCTATCTGTCCAGTTTTAACAGTTGAATTCTGCCTTTCAATCCGGCTCTGTTGCTGACTGCCATTGTGAGAAAGAATGAGACCGTTAATAGCGTGTATACACGCGATTGCTCTTTCAGGATTTGACCCCGTCTGAAGTCCAACGCTGCCATGGTTACGTGCAGCAGCTTCGAACGTGTTGTACGACTCAACGGCAAATGATTCAGCACCACGTGACCATGCTGGCGAAGCTGAGGTGTGTTGTGTTGTGTGAGTTTGAAGCTGTTTCTAGCCACGCCCGAAAGGATCTGCACGATGTCAACGCGTTGCCGTTGAGAATGTGATTCAAAGTCTTTCAGTCAGACTTTCATATGTTTAGGAAGAAGCGCCTGCAGAGTTACTTCAGATTTTTCGTGATCTGCGGTGGCCCTGTTTACAATGAATCCTCTGTTCCAGGCCTCTTTCATCCTGCGTGTGTCAGATTGTGGCATCTGCAGAACACGTGACCCAACGGGGTCTTGAATCTGCGCCTTCGATTCCTCCTCAATCTATAGCTGCTAATGCCGTGGTAAGTGGCGAATGCCGAAGGATCATTACGAACTATTTCGGCATTTCTGAACCGCTACTGGACTACTTCTAAACTGTTGTGCTGTACCGAGACGCATAGTTGCTTGCTATGAGAATGGATTCCAATCTCGTTCACCCTCTGCTGTTTTGTATTATACTTTAGGTGTCTCTTGTTGAGCTGTGCGATCGGTCAGTCTACGCCCTCATGAACTTCTCGTTGTTCATCCAATCGTTGCCCAGACACGATGCCCCATCGTTGATTTCGCCTCTCTCTGTCTGTCTCGACGTCACGAAAAGCCTGCCGTCGGAGGCAGTTAAACACATTCTGGAATCTGTTGAGGTAATTGGCGTCGTTGTTTTCTCGCGTTTGTCCGTCAGTGACAGTGCATGGGCAGTGTCAGTTTGTTGCCGGTTGCCAAGTGAAGCAGACAGCTTTGCGGTTGATGCCATGAGCCGTATACTGGCGCGATGACTTCCATACGGGCAATGTCCCATATGTTGTGTTTTAGTAAATGGCAATATTTCATTGCAGACTCCAAACCGTTTACGTCCGACAGATTACATTGCAGCTGCTCTTCTTGATTTCGTCCTCTTGACTGGAACGTTTACTGCGACGTACCAACTTGCGTGTTTTTGTGCTCGTGCGCCTCGCTTTCAACCGATGGCCTCTTTTTCTTTGTAGGGATGCATGTATGCTGCCAAATCCATTCGAAGCAAAATCAAAGATCAGATCATTGCATTCGCGAAGCTGATTGCTGACTGTGGCGTGGTGTCTTCTAGTCTTGCCGTTGTCACTTGGTAAGCAGTGAATCAATTGCCTGTCTACCCTCGTGAGTTACTGTGTTTATTTTTCGACATCTTTTTCTCGTGATGTTTCTGTTCTCTTTGATGTTTTATTAGGCAAGATGTGGAACTGCTCAAGGAAGAAGCCACTGCGTTGCAACGCCTTCGCGATGCGATCTATGCCCTCGTCGTCCCTTGGAAAAGGTTCTCTCCGCGACGATACAGCACATGCATAGGGAACTGTGTAACGTTTGCGGTAAATGGAATGGACTGTATGGGTATTACTCAACTTCAATTAATCAATTTATATACGTCTTGCTTTAGCTTCGACGAGACGTCATGTGGCCTCAATGTGGCGTCAGGGCTGTCACGTGTCCTGTCCTCGATCGACGCATTTCTAAACGAGATCTTTCTCTGGTTGTCAACACAAAATAATGCTGACTCATCGCTTTCACGACAAGATGCGGCTCCTATTTCTGGTATGTCTCGTGAGTTCGTTTGTGTTCACTTGGCATTCTATGTTTTAATGTAATCCTTGTTTTATGTCTCAGTTTTATTTCAATGGATTAATTATGCTGATTAATAATATAGAATAATTAATGAAAGTCAATACGTTTCATCGTTGTTATTTGCATAGCATGAATATCCTATTTTTATGCTAATCGCCTAAACAATGATATTGCCCTCTGGTAGATTAAAAGTTACCCAAGAGCTGTTGCACTTCCTTCGCTGTTGTTGTTATTTAGCAATTTGTTTGTTCGTTGTTTGTTTGTTTGTTCAATTTTATTCACAACAGAGATGATACAATCAGAAAAATAAATATTACAAGGTTACAGAATAATGATGTGAATATGGCAAGTAATGGCTGTACACAGCACTTACATAAAGCCAAATTGAAAACATTTACAGAATTTAAAGAGATCAATAGACTTCAGTTTGTTTTTCTATTTCATTGTGTTTGCAGTAGGTGCACCCTAGTAAGCAAAACAGCAAGCGACAGCTACAACGTGTCTTTATTTAGCTAGTCACTCTGCTACTGATTTCAATCGATTGTTATGTGGCTGGTCTCGCCCTGCAGGTGCCTCTACGATGACGTCAGAACTGCTTCAAATCGCGTTGAAGGGCTTTCAGGATTCGATCATGTCGCATTCGTCTCTTGCTGATGGTAACGATACAGCCGGACAAGGTGACAGCTATACGGATGCACTATGACATCAGTAACTTGACTTTCGTTAGCCCTTCGTTGTGTGTTAATATAATGAATTAAGATGTGCTTTCCTTCGTTAGTGTGACTTTAAATTGTTCATAGTTTGACTCCTTTTATTTACTGAATCTGCAAATCGAGCCGATTCGTTTGCTTAGTAGGTGGTCATGGCATTCGTACTTTTGTTTGCGTTTTAGGCGATACAGAAGAAGAGACATCGCTGGAAGGGCGTCTGGTCCCATCTCTCCTTAACAAGTTATTCGCATCGATTAATCTCCTCAACTCCGAAACTGTGGCTAACAAAATGCATACGTTGATTTCTGACGTTGTTAAACTTCACTTTAACGACGACGAACCTCATCCTAGTGCTGTTGAGATGACGACAGTCCTGAGCCCCCTTCAGCCAATCATATTGCAGTACGTCAATGTGGTGACATACCACGTAATGGCATTGTTGCAAGCCAATCGGGTCACGTCCAAACTGCTCTACGTGTTACTTGGAATGTTCACTGAACTTGCCGAACAGGTATGAGGTATAAGATAACAGGTATGGTGTATCGGTTTGTGAGGTATAGGGTGTGAGGTATCTGCAAATGTTGTCTTAAGCCAAACTAGACAAAGGACAAACCTTCTGACTTCATTCGATCGTCTTTGATGCCAGTCAAGTAATATGCAGCTAATATCGTGATGACGTTATAGCGTTCTAATTTGACTTATAAGCATTTCTGTAGAAAACGAAGACGGAGGCTTTCGCATTTCATGTAATTGTGTATTTCAAAGTTATGGTGCTGGTCTGGTCCCACGACAGGGAGAGATCTGGTATGGTTCCAAGCAGTGCATATGGTCATTTGTGCCTGCAGGGGTTTGTGTCGTGAGACACAGCGTAGAATACAACACAGACGGAGTTGTTGACACGACGAAATACGAACGGGAGAACGGATCATTTCAAGATGACATGGCTACATATTCTTACAATCACGTGACTACACAATGACGACACCGAGTTCACACTGACCACCACTACATGCCTATGATCTCGTTGTTAGGGATTCTGCATTCCGGGTGGTGAGTCTGCAGGCACGGACAGCGGAGCAACCGACTTCCAAGACATCCGTGATGGCGGATTGGGAGAGGGTTCAGGTGCCAAGGATGTTTCCGATCAGATCGAAAGTGAAGACCAGGTGATTGATTGATTGATTGATTGATTGATTGATTGATTGATTGATTGATTGATTGATTGATTGATTGATTGATTGATTGATTGATTGATTGATTGATTGATTGATTGATTGATTGATTGATTTAATGTTTGCGAGCAATCTAACATGACTGTGGATGATGATGATGATGATGATGATGATGTTGTTTATTTGCCAGTTGACTGATGCCAGGCGTCAGGACGATGATTCGACTGAGCGCGACGATGAGCCTCAAGAGGAGACAAAAGAGGAAGACAATGGAATCGAGATGAGCGAAGACTTTGGCGGCGACCTGGAGGACGTCGATCAGAACGACGATGCTTCCGACGACGACGAGCAATCGTCCAACGACAACGACGACGTTGACGAGCGAATGGGTGACGTCGACGAGGATGAGACGCCGCCTTTGAACGACGAATTCTGGGGCGACTCAGACGACGACAACGATCAGCCTCAGGGTGATGAAGAAGAGAAAGGACCTGGAGCTGAACCGATTGCAAAATCAGAACTCGTTGCTAAAGATGAGAATGCCGGTCAGCCACGTTGTGCTGTGTGCAGCGCCTGTTATGTTTCTTGAGAGGCTCGTCAGCTCTGTTCTAGTATGACCGTGTCTTCTTTGTTGACTTTGCAGGTGAACAAGAGGCTGGAGATGACCAACAACAAAACTCTAATGAGGCTGACGCTGACGAGAACGAGAATCCGCTAAATGATGACGATGAGAAACAAGGCGAACAAGACTCAGCTGACGACAACAAGAAAGAAGAACAAGAATCCAAGGAACAAGACGCTGAACAGGGTATGGCCTTGAGGCTCGCTCAGCTGTTTTGTACTCGTATCAAAAGTGCTGCTAGTAACAGCCGGCACACGTTCACAGTCGTCATATATCAATGAAGCCGATCCGTTGATAAATGATAACCCCCACCTGCAATGTAAGATAGGACTAGAGACGAAAGGCGATAGCAAACGACCAAACACATATATTATATTCAAGCTTGTCGCTTGCTATCGTTTCTTATTTCTATTACCATCGTACATTTCATGGCGCAGTGGAGATTGTGATAGACGCTACATTTAATTTCGCTAGCTTATGGAAGCGCGGTACTCTGCCGCTACCAAATCAGCCGCGATGGCCAACCCTCAAAGCGACAACACCAATGGAGATTCCCTTAGCAACGTTATGACCGTGCTCAACCAGCTGGTCGCTGATCAACAGCCGTCACACCGCGGAGATGAATATGCTTCGCGAACAACAAGCCGAGCAAGTTTTTACGTCAATCATCCCAAAATTCAGTCAGCATGGCACTCATGGGGCAACACCCTCTCCGTCCGCAGACTCTACTGCGGGGATTCCCAAACACCGTATCACCAACGATGACGCAACCACGCATCCTATCCACTGCGCCATGTAATGTACGATAGTACAAGAGACGAGAGACAATAGCAAGTGACTGAGCTTGAATGTATTTGTGGTTGCTCCTCAGCACTTGGTGTCTAGCAGACTGAGCTTACATTTATACTGTAGTTACCATTGCGTAATACTCGGTTCCAGGCCTCACGACTGGAATGGTACCACTTTCAGTTATTGCCATGTCCAAAGTAATTCCAACCGCTATCAATATGAGCTTCTTCTGCGGCGCTGGTTGCAATAAGCAGCGATAGCTGTGTTGCCATTCGTATTTTTCTAACTTTGAAACCAACGGATTTCTGAAAAGGATATTCTTTACAGGATAAATAACAATCCTCTTTGAAACAGTTGCTTTGAGGTTGATGGTAACATATCCATCGCCGCATATTTATTGCAACCAGCGCCGCGAAAGATGTCTGTTGGATCACATTAGTTATTCGCAGACGATTAGAATTTAGAAGAATGGTGAAGGGGCCGGGTATGCAATTGGTTGATTATTTACGATTGGTGAGGCGGCTGAACGCGACGAAATCAAGATTTCTTCCGGGTGCTTATTTAAATCTAAACTTGAAATCGATTACATCAATTACTTTTCTCTTCAGTGGTCTGGGGCCTAATTGCGTCAGATGTTTACTGAATGGTGACTGCGTGCGCAGACATGTCTATCTAGCGGTCTGATGTCTATCAACTACAAAGCCCACTGGATGACAGATGGCCATTGCCAATTGAAAAAGAACAGCGCTTACTGTAGGATGACTGCTGTGCTCAGCTGCGCACCAGCAGCTTAATGATGACCTAGAGCGACCCGGCGCATCATCATTACTTGCACCTGCTCGTGTTCGTTTGCTTGATTAGAATTGTTTATTGCGTTTATTCATCGTGCGCCTTTTGATTTGTAGAAGACCAACTCGAGGATGTTGAGATGGAAGAGGAGCCTGGAGAGGAAGATGCGTCCTCTCCCACTAACGACGACGAGGTCCCCGTTGAAGAAGAGGCTGATGAAGAGAAAGAAACCCTGGAGAATCAAGAAGAGGCCGATGGTGAAGACGAGGCTGAAATTGAACAGCAGAAAGACGACGATACTGATGGAAAGGTATCAGACAATTGCACGTGCCCCGTCAGGCTCCAAATGAAATGCACCGTATGATCATCATGCCCGCTGAGGTCCCGTCCGTAATATGTACTTTTGTGATCGGTCGCAGTGAACAGGTTGCGCTACAGCGGAATGTGTGATCACTTCGTTAGTTGAGATTACATCGTGCGTCCTCTACAGTCAGGTTTCCTATTGGATGTTTTTGTATCTGCACAATTACAACTGCTCTTGATTTTAGACCGAGCCCGAGAAGGAAGACAAGCACACCCCACACACTGAGCAGATGAGTCAAATTCAAACTTCCCAGCCTGAGAGTTGTTCCACAGAGATGGACGCAAACGATTCGTCGGCCAAGGACGCCGCTGCGAACGATGTCGAGCAGGAAAGCGGCGATGGAAAGCAGAGCGCCTCGATGATGCGGTCCAGCGGTGACACGGGACAGATTCAAAGACGAAACGCGTCAAAGCAGAAAGCAGAAAAGGTGCGCCATTGACATCTCTTTGATTGCTTTACTTTTCTGATAGCTTCTCCTTCTGTGCTTTCTTGAGTAATCACAATTGTATGTTGCTCGTAGCGGTCTCATGCTGAACAGCATGCGCAAGAGAAACGCACGCTGGCAGAGATCGAAGCTAAAAGGGAATACAAAAAGGCAAAGACGACAGATGACGAAGCACTTAAAGACATGGACACGCAAGAGGTAGGACGTCGTGTCTTTCATTCTGCTGAGAACCCGACTATAGCTAGCGAAGATCATTCTCCCTGACGGTCGTGACTGGATTTTTTTTATGGCATTGTTGATTTGAGCTCATTTTCTCATTTTATTTCCATTCTCGTTTAATGCTGGTATGTTCTAAGCATTTCCCTTTTATGACTTAACATGATTTACACTTGCCGGATGTCACGTGTTAATAAAGATACTTGAGACTCAACAACGACCGCTGCTAAATCGTAGGCTGCCGACGATGTCCTAGCCGCTGACGAGTACCAGCACGATGCCGATGGCACAGATGAGTTCATCGACGCTGCAACGCTGGAGCAATCGGCTAAACAAGCGCTGGATCGATTGCAAATCGCCAATGAAGCGACGGAAGACGACGAAGTGCCAGCTGGCCGAGGGGCGAATCAGCGGAATGTCGATGATGCCGCCGAGGAAATGGTGCGTTTGCTTGTTCCTGCTCTTGCATGATGCCGGGCAGCTCGTTAACGTCGATGTCATTTCCTTCATGTTTCTAGTTGTCCAATTATTCATAGAACGGTTTCGTGTTATCTGAGGCAGCATTTACAAGAAGGCTTCTGTAATTTGAAAATTTGAAGACGACGCCAACGTAACCGTCCTACGGCGATGACATTGTTACTTTCGTCTGTAGGAAGATTCTCTGTTCCACTCATGAACTTGGCATCGCTGATCCTGTTACATTTATGTTTTAATGTGTTTGTTCACATAAACCTGTTCTCCTTGGTAGATCCATTCGGACGCCAAAGGAAGCGACGAAGTCGTGGATGACTTTGAAGAGCCTGATGACGAGCGTCAGATGGATGACGATGACACGATTGACACAGATGCCAAGATGACAGATGCCAGAAGCTTCTTCAGTTCGGGAGACGCAGCATCCAATCTGCTCGAATTGCTAGAGAAGGTGGATACAGCCGCAAAGAATGTGCTGCTGATGAGCAGTTTGCTTATGACGTAATTGTAATGTTTCTCATCTCTCTTCAGAATAGCGACATTGATCTTGATGAGTTAAGAAGGCAGCTTGAAGGACACCTGGGCGTCTTCCGTTCATCGGCCACGCCTATTGATGGTCAGGACGCACTGGACACGTGGGTCAATTACGAGACGCTGACGGCCCATTTGGCAAGGGATCTGTGCGAGCAACTTCGTCTCGTTCTCGAACCGACGTTAGCCAATAAAATGACGTAAGTACGATTCGTTTGCAGCGGTTTCATTAGCTTCGTTCGTTGTGAAGCAGAGAATCGAACGGTTTGCCGGTATCTTCCACAGCGGCGACTATCGCAGCGGTAAGAGACTGAACATGCGCAAAGTGATCCCCTACATTGCCAGTCAATACCGCAAGGACAAGATCTGGTTGCGCAGGACACGCAAGAGCAAGCGAGACTACCACGTCATGCTGGCCATTGACGACTCCTCCAGCATGGCTGACAATCACTCCAAGCAGGTCAGCATGATTTTGTAACCAAAAAATGAGTAATGCACATCTTTTGTTCTGTCTCTTTTGTAAACTGCGAGGCTAATCATTGATGGTGGCTACGGCCACGTGGTACCACTGGCTGTTGATTGTGACGCTACCAACATTTTACGAAGATGTCTTCGCATTTGGACGTTACTGCTGTTTGAGTCGTCGTTTGCAGTCATTATTTGACATATTTTGTCTATAGCTTGCCTTTGAATCATTGGCCGTCATCAGTAATGCCTTGCGATGGCTTGAAGTCGGACAATTTGCCGTGTGCAGGTACGCCATATATACTTCGTTTGTACTGCAGTCGCCCATGCTAGAAGGCACTCGCATTGAGTGAGCGGAGGTCAGCCAAGCCACGGATCTCTGAATATATTTCAAGCGCATCGACTTCCCATCGGTATAGCTCTTGCCATTCGGCAGTAGATTGGGCTGACGAGTTGTCGCTTGGGTCAGACGCTTGTTCGCTATAGACAGCCGTCTAATTTGTTTTCCTCGATTTCAGTTTCGGCGAGAGCATTCACATGCACCACAACTTCTTTGCACCTTTTAATGAAGATGCTGGAGCGGAGATTCTGCAACAGCTCACATTCGAACAGAAGAAAACAAAAATCGCAAAGGTCAGTTTTAGGGAATAGATCCTTCCTCGCGAAGGAACGTCAAAGCAGCGATTATTTTAATCCATGCTGCGGTCACCACGTGTTACTAGCCGTGAGTGCCTTGAGTTTTGTTGTTTCTATATTCGATTATTCGATGTATTTTGCTTTTCAGCTCATGCAGTTCTCGTCCGTGGAATTTGCGGACGCTAAAAGGACTTCGAATGCGTCGTCATCGTCGGCTGTGTCGCAACTGTTGCTGATCGTCTCCGATGGACGTGGCATCTTCGTCGAAGGAAAAGACGTAAGAGACGCAATTGTTCGAATACTATTTACATAATATTGTAATGTACAAGCAGACACTCGCCACTGTGATGTTTGGTAACGTCAACCAGAGCCACTTTATTGTTGATGCCCTTGCCACTTACCCCCTTATCTGCAGCACGTACGGTAATGTAGCTATATGTTATTGACTACCGGAACGCCCTTTTTCCCCTCTCGAGTGTTGGCAGCTATCGTGCAGCCAGGGGGTTGTGATGCTGTGGGATTTCTGTAAATGCAGATCTGACATTGACGGGTCTCGTTTGCTCTGCTTGCAGACGGTGCTCCAGTCTGTAATCGATTCGAGGCAACGAGGGATCTTCACAGTGTTCGTCATCATCGACAATCCTAGCAATCGAGACTCGATCTTCGACATCAAAGTTCCTGTGTTCGACGCATCTGCGATTGGGGTGCCACGAATTGAATCCTACATGGACTCGTTCCCGTTCCCTTTCTACGTGGTGCTACGCAACATCGATGCTTTGTCCTCTGTTCTTGGTGATGCGCTGAAGCAGTGGTTTGAGATGGTCAGCCATCAACATTGACGAATTAGAAAGAAAACATTGCCTTGAGCAAAATTCAAATGGTCTCAAATGCCATGCATGTTATTTTGTAGGTTAGCTTATCAGTGCGATGCCGCTTGGGGCATTTCCTGTCAGAATGGAAGTTTTATCACAATTGTATTCTACGACCGTCTGTTTGTTATTCCGTATAATGTTTGTCTGCTACTTAAAATTCAATATAAAAACTAGCAAAGAACAGTTATAGCTGACTCTAAATATTTATCTAGGCAAAATTTGGCGCTTGTGCAACGGAATCCTGTCAAGGAAGGACTGATTGTGTCACGGCTTGCATTATGTTTCTTCAAATTTGAAACAAAAGGACGCTTGCTCATTATTCTTGAAGACGCAAAGCCTCGGAAGGGCACGACCGTTGATTGGGAGCCCGTACACAGTATACAGTATCTAAAACAATTTCAACAAGTAAACAGTTTTGCATACACCCAACCCCGACTTGCGACTTGCAAAACGTGTGGTCCTTTGTTATTTCATAAACGTCTGCACATAAGCAGATCTTATAAAAGAATTGCATAATAAGTTATAAGCGGCACACACTCGTTCCGCGTAACACCAAAGACTGCATGACAGTATAAGATAGATCATGTAAGTGATTAGCCTCTCACGCACTGCACACGAGAACGAGAATGTTTTGAACCGCTGACCCACAGCTCAAAATATTCAAACATTGCCATCGTTCGCCATTCACAGCTGTTGTGGAGAAAAAGAGCATAAAGTTTGTGATGTTTACTGGCATTGGAAAACGGCCATTGTGCGTTTAAGATTCTGTTCTTCATCAAGACTTGTTATGTCAATCTATTTTGGCTTTTCCAGTTGGTTTTTTCTACGTGAAATACTGTCCATTTTTCAAATTTCGTTGTGGTTAATGCCAGTCTCCAGGAAACATACCAGTTACCGAAGTGGAGGGAAATCTTCGCGCTTGACAGACAGGTAAACGTTGTTTGACGAAGTATTTCTCATTATCTACTGTTTCAATTATCCCAGCAGATGAATGTACAGTATTCGTGAAACCTACTCACTGAGTATTGTGATTTTTCTTCCTTTGTTACTGTCCCATCTCTTCCTGTTGCTCTTTCAAGCATTGTAGTGGTTGCGTCTAGTGCTGTGTCTCTTTTCTCTGCCTACTTGTAAACTCCACTGCACAACTAATATATTTGAGGTAAATTTTCAAAGGCAGGTCGTAGCTGAGGCTGATTGGATGTTGATTCTATATCCAGGTATAAGATAGTGAGCTCCATGTGCTTTTCGTTGTTTTTAGAAATGGGCACGCGTCCATTGGTCGTCAGACAACGAAAGCAGCACCATCGTTGCTTCGTCAGACATCAGCTGGAGTTCCTCTTCTCACGGTGTCGCCAGTGTATCATAAACCTGCGGCTGTAACACCAGTGTTTACATCAGCACAGTTTGAGGCACTCTACCTTGCATTCCATATCACTGGACTCTTCTTCCATTGCATCAATATTTATAAATCGGTACGTTTCAGGGCTAATCGTAAGCATTACCAAGTAATTTCAGTATTTCCTCATTAATATTACCTAAACCAGACTGAGATCTAATCTTTCTAAGCATTTGAAAAATGTAATTGATGGCTGTAATAGGTGACATTTAAACTAATGTATTTCTAAGTGTAGGGTTATCTGAACAAGAACAATTGAGCTGCACAGATAGGGACGTTTTTGCATACAAGTGAATATAGATGCATAATTTGCTAGATCTCACCACACAAAACGTAAATTTACAAGTTGAAAATTAGGCCTACATATCACGAGCCATGCTGGAATCTTTGTATTTTGTGCGGCAGAGAAAAATGTTCCGAAATATTTTGCGTGGTTGGCCTCTCGTTGGTGTGACAAAAATTTGCAGTCCGGCCGCGGCTATCAGCTTGAATAACAGAATTGCCATGAGGATTGCACGGACAGAGCCTGTTTTCTGATGAAAAATGTCTGCAGCTGAGCTCAATTCTCAGAATCTGCGTGGCTGCAGATCTAGCAGGCCAGATTTGAGATTTCCGTCGAACATGGTCTATAGCGAGCATCCAATCGTAGTTTGAGTTAATACAATCTGCCGAACCATTTCATCAGCACCACGCAAGTACAAAATTCATATTAAACACTTTGAAATCAATAAAGATGAAATCTCAGAGGAACAGTCTAAGCATGTTCCCCTGCCCATAGTAATTGCTGTTTATTTCAGTTCAAGTTAGATGTAGCCATGAATTATATTCAGCGAGAAGTCTCCTCTATATTGCTGTTTAAGCATTATCTACTGTTGTATTTGTTGATCCATAAACATCACATTACTTGAATGTGCTCAAATTAGCAATCAACAGTACAGACAATACTTTATTGTTATAGCAACCAAATGACATTTTTCATAGGTTGTTTTTGGATTCTGTTCTCAAAATTACTCACCGTTTCATACTTTCATTTCCAAAAGGCCTACTAACCTTTCCTAAAATTTTCTAATATAATCAGAAATAAATTTAAGTCTAGTTGTAGGTCTAGAAACAAACACTTTAAATTAATGTATGCCAATTCAAGGCTTTGAGCTGCATTTCATAGAACATGAATTAGAGCATGAAACAAAAAGAAATATAATTCAAGTGTTGTCTAGCTGGCGGAAAAATTGTGTTCTTTCCCATGTGCCTGGATTAGTTTGCTTCTAAAGTGAGCTGAACTTGTTGCGAAGTACAGATTATGCCATGTGTTTATTTCCTTCATTTAGGGATGAGCCGATATAGATTTTTGCCGATATACCATACCGATACGATATATCGGCTACCGATAAAAAGTTACTATCAGCCGATACCGATACCGATATAAAGCCGTAACTTTCTAAAAGCGAAGTCAAGCAATACATAACCCATAAAGCAACTCAAAACAAAACCAAAATTTAGCTTGCGATTTCATGGTTTTATAATCAATAACATAAAATGTCATTTGAGTGATTTAAGATGAACATTTTGGTCATAAGTCGCTGAAAAGCCGTCCGAATTGAAAGTAACACAGGTGAATGCTGCACATATGACGGTTTTCTGAAAAGAATATAATGGAATTTTATATCGGCTATCTGCCGATATGCTTTTATTATATCGGGCCGATAACCGATATGAGAATATCGCCGATATTAATACCGATACGATTATCGGCTCATCCCTACCTTCATTTGCTATGTTTGGTTTGTGTGCTGCTCTGTTGACCTCTTCTGTGTTGCATTTGACCTTGTGATTAGAATCTGCACCTTGTCGACACATACCTTCTGCTCTTCATCGTCATGATTCTATTACAACGAGTTCTTTGGCTTACCACAAAACAGGTGCGGTTGGAACCTGCAATGCTGATGCTAACTGTATGACTGTTGTGTTTGCTTGATTAATTGTTGACAGGCTGAGTCCGTAGTAGAATCGTTTCTAAGTGCCACTGTTTGTTGTGTTTCTTTCAGACGCTGGCTTCAGAAGTGATTCACACAACCAAATACTGGGTGACTGTTTCCTGCAAAGCATCAGTCGTTGTATTGTTGTTCATAGTAACAGTGGCGGCAATGTACTTGACCATTTCCAACAGCTCATTTGAGGACATTTTGTTTTTATGTTATCCGTAAGTGAATGACTGACTTTTTTTGATCACATTAAACCGTAGCGTTTGAATTGCTGTCATGTCAAAGATTCACTAACAGATGTATTGGCTCAACTGAGGTTGTAATCTGTTGATTTTATAGAAATCTAAATAATCATTTTCACTGTATTCAGCTAACAATACCAGCGTTTGCTTATTTGGTTTTCGAGTGGTGATTATTTTGAATGCTTAGATTTGCAGTGTTGTTGTCTTGCAGGTTGGGTATTTACGTGTGGGCATTCGGTTTGACGTTGAACCCCCATTCACAGAAGATACTGCTTCGGATAAACACTCATGTTACGATACACCAAACAACCACAGATCGAGATTGCATAACCGATCCATCCTGTGTCTTGTGCTCTATCCATTCCAGCAATGATTGTGAAACTTCACCATTGTCTGCTCCAACAGGGAATGGCACCAGCAGCAGCGTCTGCACTTGTCAACCTCTGTCTAGGTCAAAAGACCAACTCCAGGAAAAGACGGACAATTGCCGAAACAATAACATGTCTCTACAGACACACAGATCACCTACTCAAAATAGCATTTCTGCTGATTCTGTCTTGAAAAGGAAACATTGCACAGTCACTCCAGACAACATACGACATGAAGCTGAAAGCTGGCGTATTGATTTTAACTTGAGACTTACACAAGTAGTCTTCAACTCATTGCTCAGTGCGTATTATATTGGCTTTGTGCCCATGAAGTTCACACAGGTAGGCAGAACATTGTTTGTTTCTGTTTGCATCTTATGCTCCTGTTTCTTAATCTCAGTGTTTGTTTATTTCACTGCAACTCCTATCGACTGCTGAGTTGCCATGGTGACTATTTCCTGTTTCTTTTAACAAAAGTTAGTATTAATTAAGCTTCCTCCAATCTTAATCACCCTTTTTTCTTGTCCATGGTGCCGCTGTAAATAAAACAGTGTGTCTTATCTATTTCTTGCTTAGCACACTTCAATGCTGGATTTGTTTTCTGCTGAGTTTCCCTGCCTATTGGACATTCATTTGAATCGATCTGTCGTACTATGCACCCACAGCACATCAACTGTAATCAGCTGAAATCAATAGCGGATGTGTACTGAGGAACAAAGAAAACTAGTTGAGCGGCTGCAACAACAACAACAACAACAACAACTGATGGTTGAATGCCATAAATCAACAAGTGTACGAAGCAATGAGTCATGAGAACACTTGAAAGTCGAAACTTGACTGGATCTGTCTGCCATCGTTCTTTGCACTTCAGTTTGTAGGCTACTCAGAGACTTTAGAAATCTCAAATGAATTGTATCGTTTTGCTAAAACTATTACTATTATAAGTGTACAATTGCAGTGATTTGTACTGCATAAGTGACGACCAGGTGACAGCAATTACCATGGCCTTTTATTTTGTGTGCGTTGATATTTGTTATTCTTTGGCTTGTTTCACACACGTATTATCTTTTTACTCTTGCAGAATGGTTGGCTACATTATGATGTTTGGTGGTCCTTGCAATTTACGTTTTATATATGGACTACGTCATTTGTCCTGTTGTTCTTTCATCTTATCCCATATCATTACATTGATGGTCTGCATCGTTGTGCACTCCACCTTGGCCAGTGGGCAACTTATGTTGGGAGGCGTGAACCATCAGAAACGTAAGAAGCAAACACGTATTTGCAGTAATACTAATTCACATCAAGTTAGCCTCTGAGCAGACATTGGGTGTGTTTTGTGATACAAGATAACTTGACCAATCTCATGTTATCATGTTGACAGATGTAGTGGCTGATGCGTGGTCGTAATGTGGGCTGAATATTGGCATAGTATAGTCACCTGATCATAGGAATATGATTGCACCGATCGATCAAAAAGTTGTTTGATCGGTGGCGATCAACAGTGATCGATTGTGATCGGTGAGCAAATAACTGATCACGTGATGTTGTAGTAAAACACACGCATTTTCACCAGAAGTCAAGCTGATGCAATGTTAGTATGTTACACACTGTCAGTTTGTAGATCAACACAAAGAGAGCTAACTCTGCCATCATTTGCTGCTCTCTAGGTTGCTCTAGCCTTTAGTAAACCATGCGTCAATGAAACTGTTTGCTCTTACGGGAAGCAAAGTTGCAATGATCCAGACAGATAACAACTACCCATTTGTTGACATGTTCATATGTTCCTGGAATTAAAGTAATGAGTTCCACATGAATCACTGCAGACATAATGACTCACTTTGTAATCTTGAAACGATATTGCTTTGGATTTGCGATGCAACAATTTGCGGTTTCTTTTAATGATCGATTGATGATCGGTTGTTTAGTTTTGGTGATCGTTCAAATTATTGTGATGGGTGCAAGCCTACATAGGAATATGTAGCTGTGACGTCTTGTAAACATCCTCTTTGTTATATGTACCTTGGATGTCAACGACTCCGTCGTGCACCCTATGCCGTGTCTCACGACATGAGCTCTGGCACCAACAGTCATAATTATTTACTTCTTGTAACTGTGCCATCTCCCTTGTCGTGGGACCCCATCTGTGTAGTTCATAAATGTCACTTCACTGTTTGATGACACGATCTCCAAGGTTCCACAAGTTTGCACTTTCTAAGGAATCTTTTTATGCCAGCTCAATTCCTGCTACCATGACTTTGATGTCGCATTTTTATTTTGCGCCAACACTTTTATGTACACTGAGTTTTACTGTATTGGAACACATTTATATATACTTTATTCGAAATGCAATAGTTCTATTGCTTTAAAATGCTCCCAGGTGTAAGCATTTGTTAATAATTTAGCAGATATTTGCAGTTTATATTGGAAAGATTATTTAATCGTTTTTTAATTATTTGAAGATGATTTGATTATTTATTTTGTTATTATTATTTGCTACTTGGCTCAAAACACATTTTATCCTAATTGACTATTCTTATTGTCATCTCAAAGAATATACATTTGGATATCATTGCAATAGATTCTGTAATGTTTTGTGTTTCAAATTTGCAACAGATTGCCATTTTGCTGCCGTGTTAGAGCTCTGAGTTTCCAACATTATGTATTTGGCCAGCAAATTGTAAACCGAATGGTTCTCTTTTATTTGTAGGTGGTCTGGAGTGACTACATGGCCTCATGCGACTCTTGTGCGTCATCAGCATGTTATATATAAAAGTGTTGCAAGGCAAACGTCAGCGACACCTGGCGATGTACATCAGTATCGCTTCTACGTGAGTCTGCCATATTATTCTGTCTGTACTACTGTAGTTGCACTCTGGACTAGGTAGGCGCAGCCTCTACATTTGTTGTTTTAGCAAGGTTGTATTGTCTTGATCGGAAATTGACATGTTTGTGGACCAGGAACAATTTGTGAAATAGACAATCATAGATAGTAATACCAATGGGTGTGCTTCAAAAAGCCATTTTATAGCGCTGTGACGTATGACAGAGGTCAACAATCTTGAATCCCAGAAATACTGCGAGTAACAAAGATTGATTGATTGATTGATTGATTGATTGATTGATTGATTGATTGATTGTAGTTTATTGGAAACCCATAAAAAATTCTAAATACAATTGAGTACTTACTTCTATCGATACGGCATGCAAACACTATACAGTGGCCAGTGGCACAATTGGTTCTTGAGGTTGTCATCATGGAAATTTGAATCAAATTTCTCTGCTTTGAGTTTATGAGTGATTTTCATCATAACTGGTTTCTTTTTTGTAGTTTCTCTTCCACTGTCCGCTGCGACTACACAATATCATGGTTTTAGTACAAGCCAGTTCAGCTGTCTGCCAACTGATGTCACTGTATCGCGCAAGCAACTCACAACAGCTTATCGCCATGGCAATACTACTTGGCTTTAATTACTTTCTATTGTTTCGACTGTTACGTGAGCGCTGGGCAATATCAGAAACAATGGACGAGCATGAGTCATGTGCCAATAGTGGGCCTTGATGCTAATGTTCTGTAAGTTGGTTCACTTTGTTGAGCTAGTGTTAATTCACAGCAAGTTCGTTTGATTGTTGTATGATGGTGTCCTCAGTTGTCTCCAATCTTTGAAACTTTCTCTACTTCCTTTCACGTGCCAATGACTGAGAACTCCCAAAGCATTGGTATAATTATGTTTAAATGATAACCGTTATTCTATATTTTGCTTCCTGGTAGTCAATTGTCAACTATAATACTCACTGGAAAGAAATGAAAATCTTTTAGCAGCATGGCACATTTCTAAATGGCTCAATAGAATCTAGATAATATACTTCATTATGATGGTCTTGTAGACATTTGTTTAGTTTTAATTTAAATTGATATTAAAACTGTTGAAACCCATGCAGACCAGTAGCCCTCTTCATTGGTAGGCACAAACTATGTTCAGTATTGAAATACTCGCTGTTGGAGTTCTTTTGATTGTCAGGAGAAGAAAGACTGAATGAGCAATGCAGTCAGAGGGGTTGAGAGGTCACGGCAACAGCTTGCGTTGTGTTCTTTGACTTATTTCTTTCTTTTGACGTGCATTTGAAATGAAGAGCTGTCAGTACGATTGGATGAGCTTGACCCACTTTGCAGAGAAATAGGAAGACAGTGTTTCCAGTTTGATTTCCTTAGGTTGAATGAACCATTCTCACGTGCGCAAGCCGAAGTGGTCACAATAGCCATAGCTTAGCGGGTAATTGAGGTGAGTAGCGGACGTCAGATGGGTTCGTATGTTTTGAGTTATCGCGTTGTGGCGCCGCAACAGAAGACAAAACTGAAAAGACCACTACAGAGATCACAGATGCTGTTTTGATTGCCCAAGCAGAGCGCCTTGCCTGCTCCTACGACGAAAAGAAAAAAGCACTGACATGAGCATAGACTCCCTTATTAGTCTGAGGTCATGCTGAAAGTACAATCTGCTGGGCGAACAACCACAGATGGGCACGACACAGCCGTACAACAGGAGAATGATCAGCACTCAGCAGCTCACAATCACATTGCCGGCGTTATTCATCCCAGTTGTCATGGCAACCAATTGCCGTGTGCAAATAAGCCTGTCCAGATTTGGCATTTAAACAATAGACATTAGCGTCGAGGCCACCAATTGGATTGTTGCTTGTAAATTTGGACCAATCAGCGACGTCCGATTTGAGACACAGAACCCAACACAGATTCACACACGTTGATAGCGGCGGCGCGACGCAGTTGAACAGTGAAGCGACGAACGTTTGTGCCGAGTGAGAAGGAGACGAACGTAATCGGAAAACACCTTCTGTTGTCGTCTGTCGTCGACTTGGCCGAACACATTTGCATTTTCATGAGGCCTCGGAATTTTGCCTATGACTAATCAGTCAGCGTCGATTGCTCCCTCGTCTCTAACCCAGATGGGCAGCGCGGAGAACAGGACGCTGAACGGCAGTGTGCAAATATCTTTCACGGACGATAGGAAATTTCTGGATAATTTATCATCGCGGCCCGTTGTTGCCGCGACAAACAGGTCAAAACAACAATGGATAACTACATCGGATGGCATTGCGATTTCTTGGTCAGACGGCTCCACCGACCACGAGGATGGGAAGGCCGTCAGTTTGAGCACAGATGTGCATGCGTTGAATGCTACTGCCATGCTACAACAGCAACAGGATCGCTCGTCGGGTGGAGTGATACCGCATCAATTTGCATGGGCAACGACTGCTGGCGGTGCTGGCGACCCTGGCAATCCAATTCGTATTCATCTGGCTGCTGCACCAGGCCTTAGTCAGGCGGCGTTTATCAACTCACTGAACGGCTCCTTGCAGCAGCAGACTTCGACAGCCGTTGTCGCTGTGGCTGCAGCTTCTGTGTCAGCTCCTTCGCAGCAACTGCCTACGTCTTCTGTGCTGTCCTCGTCATCTTCGTTGACTCGCTGTCCGGAATCTTCCTCTGGTACACCAACACAACGTTCAGCATCTCCTAGGCTTGTCGTGAGGCGCGAGCATTTTCATCAAGGTCAACTCAACGAAGACGACGCCTTGGCTGTGGTCACTGTACAGCAAGTCGAGGGCGCTTCGGCAGCAGACATGCACGGAGACAGCGCGCCTACATCAGACGAACTCGAGCTGTTCGCCAAAGAGTTCAAACAGAAACGAATTAAACTCGGATTCACACAGGCTGACGTCGGTTTGGCACTTGGCACGCTTTACGGCAACGTGTTCAGCCAGACGACAATATGCAGGTTCGAAGCGCTACAGTTGAGCTTCAAAAACATGTGCAAACTGAAACCGTTACTCGCCAAATGGCTCGAGGAGGCCGACAGTAGTGGAACCGGCACAGCGACAACAACCGTCTTTGATAGAAACATTGCACCTGGTCGAAAGAGGAAGAAACGAACATCGATCGAAGTCTCTGTGAAGGGAGCTCTGGAAGGTTGTTTTTGCAAGAACCCAAAACCGGCGTCACAAGAGATAGCCAATCTTGCTGACCAGTTACAGCTGGAGAAAGAAGTTGTGCGCGTTTGGTTCTGCAACAGACGGCAGAAAGAGAAGCGGATGACATCGACAACAATCATAGGCCCGAATGGCGAGCAAATCACCCAAGTACATCAGGCGCCGTTGGGCCTAACGCAGGCCTTTCACCAACCTCAGGCTGTGACTGGACAACAACAGAGCTTCCACATTACACAGTCACTACCCGACCAACAACAAGTGACTGTTGGGCAAGTCATTACAACAATTCCTGTCGTTCAGCAATCGAGTTCGTCGCTTCAGACTCCTGGTCAGGTCATGGCCACTGCCACCGTGCCAAATGCCTCTGATTCAACGGCCGCGTGCACTCCACACTCGCAGACGATTGTTGTCAATGTCAATCCAGGGATGCAAGCATTGCCGGTGTCAGGATAACAGTAGTACGTTTTTAGACTTGTTCTATTTTCACCAACCGGGAATATCTGCCCACAGATTATTCCTTCAACAGTCCGTGGCACACTGTTTAGGAGTTGTGTACCTGCAAGTGGGCAATCCGTCTCGAAACCATGTCGATATCTTCGGCCGTTGTCCATGACTGGAGCGACGTGGTTACACAGTTGCGCTGTTTGAATCGATCTTTGGTGTCGTCGCAAACGCCAGACGATTGTTTGTACATAAGAATGCCCACAAAGGAACTGTGATGCTGTCTGACCCTCTGGAAAGAAACCATTTTACAGATTAGAAGTGCGTTCAAAGTGTCAGAATGGATTTGTCACTGTTTGCAGAACAATGGCAGGATGAACTAGCATCTGCGATTAGCTGCTGGAAGAGTTGTAGACTGTCTCTTGACAAAGTATCCTATTTTAGGAGTGTGATGCAAGTGTAGGTATATTATGGACATTCTTCAAAAGAACTATTAGGATCCATAAGATTTGAAGTGTAATTCAAAGAATATTTTTATATGTCTCTAAAGTATATGCATAGAAATTATATGGTGTATGGAACGTCAACGAAGGTCCGTGTTGTTGTCGAGGCTTCAATTTAGCCAGACCGGTTTCAGTTACGACATAGGGCAAGTTCCTAGCTTCTTATTAGACTGATTTCAGACAATGTTGTTCTGCGATTAGCAGTCTTGGCGCTTGCTTGCAGCTGCAGTGAGATATCTTTGTAATTGTTGCTGTGGGGTTCTTATTAGTGGGTTGGAATCTTTTTACTGTAAACCGTTTCTGCTGAAAATGTTGGATGGTCTCTGAAAGAAGCTACGGATCTCAAATGAACATAATTATTGCCAATTATACTGGTGACTTGAAGAACAACAGTTTTAGAGGATAATAAGCTACCAAACGGAAGAGAGTGCTTTGTTGTGATATTAAATGACGGACAAAAATCGATTTGCATATAAGCGGTCATCTTTCCCATAATGACCAGTAGTCATGTGACGTCATAGCGTTTGCCAATTGATCAATTCAAGATGGCGCTTCCAGGACAACAGTCGCAGACGGCATCTCCTTGCTCTAGCGACCGGCCAAGAACTCTCTCAGGTCGGTTAGTGTTACTTTGACCCTTGTACTGTTTTTATCCTGGACTAGGTTGCATTTTGTTTAATTTGAAGTGAGTTGTGATAATGAACTATTGGCTTCTAAGTCGAATCAACATGAAACTGACAACTGAGCTGACCTCCTAGTTGTTCCCTTTTTGAGCTTAAATGGTGTCCAGGTTTGTCGTCCCATTTCACTTCAAAACGCCTGTGCTTTTATGCAGTCAAATAAACACACGATCTGTACTTTGATATTTTCTTCTTTTGAACAACTGACCAATTGAATATTAATTTCGATTTTATTTTCCTGATTTTCACGATATGTTGTTGTTTACACAGGAGCTGCTGACACAGTAAGGCGTTGTTCCACATGTGAACGGTCCTTCAGGAGCTGTGAATGCAAGGTAATTGAAACGTTTATTTACAACAAAGTAGGTAGAAAAAGAGCGCAAAATGAACAAGTTGCCTGCTGTAATAGACAAGTTATATCTACTTGGCTAAATTATGCTGATCAAATTGAAGAGTGAATTACCTCTAAGGATACGAATAGAGTCATAAGGCCAGATATATCAAGGTAGGCTAGATTGTTGTTGAAGCTCCAACTCAATTGATCGAAAGTTAAGCAAAATTGTCCAAAATATTGAGTGATTCAGATCAGAGCAATGCAAATAATCCCAGTTTCAAACAGTGACAGACACGGCTCAGAGAGATGCGACTAATTTCAAATAGATGTACCTTGGCAGCTGCATATGGGGACTAAACTCTGCTTTCAGATATCAGAGGAAGTTGGCTTGGACAGGAACAAGATGCCTGTAGGCTATAATGTGCAGACCTTATTGCAGACCATTGGATGGGAACGATCGCAGGCCTACTGCGAGAATAAAACACCGGGAAATGCTTCAAGTTTAAAGTTTCTCTTCTACAAACTGTATACTGCGCATGTAGAAGTTTTGTCGCTATCATTCGCTTCATGAACTTGAAGGAATTATGTTTACATTAAATAATTGCTTTATTGATCAATGAATAACAAGGCGATACATTGCAATTAGTTCCAAATTTCAGTTATAACCTGCAAGCTGCTTAGCAGGTAGGCCTTACATCTTGCTTTTCTAAGCTGCAGGAGAAATCAGTTCCACGCCTATTCTATAGGATGCCCGCACTATGTTTCAAAAATATTAAAAATTAAAGTGTATTAGAAAAGTGTCAAGTGGTTTCTAAATCTCAGTTTCCAATATATTTGAGAAATTGTCTTCAACCAGCAATGCCGAACTGTTGTTCCAATTGCAATTGTTTTTCTAAATTTGTAGGCATGTTCAAAATGTGGATCGTTATTCCAGAAGTACTCTTTGACTGGCCTGGAGAAAGGAAGGTGAACCTGCATGGCTTCTCGTGTAGATGGCTTATGTGATGTTGTTGTAAATGAGTCTCTGTCAGCTGCGATTTTTTCACTTCAACAGATCTCATTGCCGACTTTGCTTCGATGCTGTGTGTGCAACATGCCACATTCTTGCAGATGATGTTGGAAAGGTTGATCTTTATATTCTTAAAATCATCAGTGTCAACCAGTAACAAAGTTACTTTTATTAGTTACTTTGCTTTAGTGAAATATTAAGTAACTTTCTAGTTTCTAGTAACTAAGTAAGGCGTTTTGAGAATACGTTTCTCATTTTTTTCTAAATATTTTCTAGATTATTACTTTTTTATTTACTTAGGTAGTTGCTTTCATGTGCCACCATGCAGAAATGTAGTTGTTGGTTTGATTGAATGACACAGCATAGGCCTGGCATGCGAGCAAAGATACCTGACTTTTTTTCGTTTTTAGGCTATAAATGCATAACCGCATACAGTAAGTAGGTGCTGCATAATTATATATTCCAATGCTGTGAACGACATGCTGCCAAGGGCTGTAGCTAAATTAATATAATTATTATTGCTATAAAAAATGTTTACATTGTACTGTTGATGTCATTGTAAAAGTGCTTTACTGTTCTCAGGAAAGTCATCTCAAACAGATTTACTTTTCTACTTCGCTGTTGAGTTTTTGCTATAATGAGACACATGTTTTGATCAATGTGATTTAGGTTTGCACCAGGTGTCAGCTTGCCCAGAAGGAGACGCAAGTTAGTCGAGAGAGGGCACTGAAGGCAATTGACGAAGCAAAGTATGGCAAAGGTACGGGGATTGGTCTGTTACAGATTATTCCCGTTGCATTGTACGCCTGGCATATACTCACAGCAATGGAGAATATGTTGATGTCAGCAATTCACAATGACCTGGGTACCCCCCAATGAGTTGGTGTGGAGCTCAATAATCCCAGCAGCCAAGGTTCAACTACATCAACCTTACATTAGGTCTATACAGTAGCAAAGTGCTCCTGGGTAGTCGGGGACTCGTGCTTGGAGAACATAAGGATAAGCTAAATGAGCTGCGAGTGTAGTACCTACTATCATACTGACAATTATATACTGAACTCGATCATCTTATCTTCACAGCACTGTTTCGGACAGAAGAAGCAAGCCTTTGTATTTTGCGGCTTTATAATGATGACTGGAGACTGTGACTGACTCACAGACTGGCTAATTTACTGCGCATTTGCAACTAATTGGCTAGCAGTCGCATAGTATTTGTTAGTTAGCTTAAACGTGATTCACAATGCCTTTTGCTTGTAAAATTTGAAATTAAATTTTAGAGATGTCAGATGGTATTGGAGATTGTTCTCTTTACAACAAGCTGAAGCTTACATCACATAATGCAGACGTGCTGTTTGAAGCTGCTAAGAATGGTATGTGATATTCGAAGAATTTTGTTTAAATCTTTTTATCATGTTTAGAATGTGAATGTATACTTGCAATTTAAAAAGTATCGAACTATTGATTGTTTTATGTTAACGCTGGTATTAATCTGACTGCCGCTTATGCTTGGTATACCAACGTATGTTGCCAAAAGAGCTTTGCCTTTCATCAACAGTCTTCTATCCGTAGCTAGATTCAGGTGTGATGAAGGTGCTTCGGCCTAGTGGTTGTCAGTTGTACTTTGATTTGTGTAACAGTTTGGTATTGCCAGGTGTGCCAGTAGGAACAGTAGTACTGCATGATTCCGATTGCATTTATTGATGATGAAATCTGGTTTCTGTTTAGAAGTATTTATGTTGGTTTTGTGTTCAGGTGAGTTGTGAGTAATATTGTGACATTTCCTTCCAGGCGATCATCATATTTTAGTTACTCTTTTGGACATTGGAGCCAATGCAAACTTACAAGGTGAGGTCTAGTCTAGTTACAGCCAACCAATTAAGATAGGTGCATTCATCAGGATTGACAGCATTGTCAGTGTGGTCTAGTGGCTAGGATCCGTAATAGTCATTGTGGGTTTGACTCACATCCCAGCCGACACATAGATTGATTCTTCCTAGAGAGACACGCCATTTGCTCATGGTGCTACATTCTTTATGCAATGACACCTTTAGGCCGGTACCCCTTTTAGTAACTACATACTTAGATTACTGTTAGTATCAGTTATTGAATTTGCAGCTGGATTGAAATATTCATTTTGACATTGTAGCGTATGACATTAGGCCTATACGTCATGCTCATTGCTTTCTCATTTCTAAGATCAAATCCGTTTTCAATAGAAAGAAGATCACGAAAACTCTGTTCTTATTTAATGTGCAAAGTCATCATTTAATAAAAGAAGCAACTCATTAGCTACAGTTTCAAATTTTTTTGCTTTCGATTTCTTGCAGATGACGATCAATGCACGCCGCTTTACTTTGCATCTGAACGTGGTCATTTGACAACCGTTGCGTTACTGCTGGTTTGTGCAAGATATGATTGAATTCATTGTCCAAATCAAGAAACAAACGAAAATATTGTACACTATAATATAACTGTATAACCTAACCATTGTAAAACACATTATTGTAAAGATTTGTTTATATGTCTGAAATATACTACAATCAATCAATCAATCAATCATAGCATAATTGTTGGATTGACCGTGCTTTAATTTGTAGGAATTGTTCCGGAATTAATTGAATTGTTCTTGAGACATAGGCAGTTAGGTACCCTTGACATATTTGGTACTTAGTTATTAACAGCTGTCTGAGATTTTGTTGTGAAGGCAAATGGATCCAATTCAGGCTTCCTTTTATCTGTTGCTTGTGTTTATTGCTGATTTTGACTTGTTTTCTTGATAACATATTGTAGTTTCAAATTTGTAATTAATGTTTTTCTCGTCACAGGAGCGAGGTGCTTCCCTCAATATTGCAAATGTTGTGAGTAGTCGATGCACAAGATGCATTGGCAATGTCAGTTTTACGCATAATGCTAGCATACTGGGTTATTTTTTCCTGTTGAGTGATTTTGTGTTTTAAGTAATTGAAAGAGAGTAAGCTTCACTATTTAAAGTGTTAAAAGGCATATCATATTTTTATTGTTTTGATTGTGAACTCTTTGTTATTTGCAAAACAGATGATGTCATAAGAGACAAAATTCACTAGATATGCAAATTAGACGACCTTTGACGTATGAGTAGCCTTTAGAAATGCACATGTTGGCAGCGTCCATCGTGAGAGAGAACGATAATATCTCAGAATTTAGCCGAATTCCGCAAATATCTTAATTTTAAGGCTTATAATGGAGCCGTCTTTACCACGTAATTTGATTTCAAAATAGAAACCAGTCTCTTATTTTAGGAATATGAGTTTCTCACTGTTTATCTTCATTGAATTATTGTTTTAACGTGCACGCCTCATTCTTTCTGGTATCTTCTGATGCCGATTATTTGCTTTTGTGTTTTAGTATGGACTGACGTGCTTGCATGCGGTGGCATGGTAAGACTGTGTAGCCTAGCAACGATTTATGAGAGAGAGTGTCTTAATCGGTTCTTCTTTAATTGGTTGTGATGTGTTTTCCATTGAAATGAGGGAAGCCTGTCATGCTGTCTTTACAGTGAACATTTGATTGCTTTGTGAAATCTTGTGGAATTCTCACCCTTTCTGCAAACTGGTTTAATAACTTATAACTAGCTGTATCAATTCTTCAGAAAGCTCTTTTGGGAAGTTTATTAAATTTTATTGGAAATAGCGCTATGTAAGACACATTAATGGTAGTTATAATTAGTATTACTAAATTGACATTGGCAATATTACGCTTTTGTTGTAACTTCACAAGGATTTGTTCAAATGTACTGATTTACTGTCTGCTGCAGTCTTTAATTAGTGTTCTCATTATCACTTTTGTTTCCAGGAAAGCCTCGTCCGAAAAGCATTTGAAATGTGCTGCATTGCTGCTGGAGGTAAGACACTGGCACGCTGGATGTCGCACAAACATTGGCATGAAGAGCAATGCGCTGTCAAACACTTCTACTGCATGTTGGAATACAAGTGCTATCAGGCACTTGAGGTGAAGTCAACAATTTTGTCAGCTGAGAACAATACTGTACTTGAAATTGATCATCATTGCGAAAGTTTCACGTGATTGCTTTTGAAAAGAAAAGCGGTTTTCTGGCGTCTTCACCTGTGACAGAGATCAATTCGAGTATAAAATACCGAAATACAATGCGCTCTGCTCTTAGTGAATTTCATATGCCATGGTTTGTTTATAGATAGACCGATAGGCTCAGGCAAATTTCCTCACTGCTGCTGCCCAGTCTCCCATTTATGGCGACCACCTCTATTGAGCGTCAATATACGATATACTGTCTATCGACTTGCAAGCGCAATTAACAGGAATACAAGCACCAGACCAGTGTCCATGTAGCAGCCACCTGATTTGAGGTGACCATTCTTAATCACCGGCTGAACTGTACTTCTCTTGCTGTTATTGTTGTTGTTCGTCAGGAGGGTGCTGATCCGCTGGCTGAGAACGACATGAGAGAGAGTCCGTTGGATGTTGCTATCCGCTGCGACAGAGACGAGGCCATCGTGTCACTACTGAAAGAGGCTGCCGGTAAGCTGCTCTGCTTGTCCGCTGGTCCTCAGACCCCTTTTCGGGGATCTTCTGTCAATTATTACTTTCCTGGAATGTGACGGGCTACTGTTGCCGTTTAGTGAACAAGGCCGTTGAAGAGTTGTCTGTCAAGCTGAAGAGGCATTCTGGTAAGACTCAACGCGTATGTGCACCGTAACCAGGAGTTGTAGGCGTGACTTGGATTACAATGTATAGTTGTAAGATAGGGAGCGGTCGAAAACTCTTTCGCTTGTGGTTATACCTTGTGAGTTTTTGATGCTGGAGTAACATTCCCGCAATGACTGACGGCTGTTGCGATCGCTTTCAAATGCAATCATGTTCTATTTATTTGCAATAGATAATCAATTCTGTTCTCTGTTCAGTTTAACTTTAAGCTTTGATGACTTCCCTTCATCTGTCTGCAGTGGCTTCCGTCAAAGACCCGACGGAGCAGCGATTGTGGCGATCTATTGCCACCGTTGTACATCATGCGTCCCCCGGGGGCAAAGGTGGGCCTGGGTGTGTCTCTTCATGTCACGGTGTTGTTAATGATGAAAGAGATGTTGCTATATGTTCTGTGGTTGTCTCTCCCAGGCAAGGCTGCCGTGGTGCAGACCCCATTGGCGATGGCAGAGAGGCCAGCCGATCCAGTGAGCAACTTTCTTTCGCTGTGATTGATTGATTGACAATGGATCTTGTTATTGTTGATAATTTTGCCTTCGTCTCTTTGCAGACAACTGCGCCGTCCTACGCCAGCAGAGGTGAATTCATGACCTTTCTTTCGATTCATTCCATCGATCACGCACCTCGTGACTCTTTTTCTTTGCAATGACTTCACTACATTGATCTGTGTCTTCTACAGCTGAGATTGCCACGCCCCCTCGCAGTCCACGCCTTAGGCGCCCTGTGGCAGACGTCGTGCCAATCATCAAGCCGGCTAAGAGCGATGACTACATCCGGTCCGCCTTAAACATGACAGACCTATCAGCCGTAAGTATAGCGGAATCGCATGCGCCATAGCACGAGACAATCAAGGCAAGTGAATGGATGGTTTTGTCTTTCTCAGTTTAAGGAACAGCTGGAGAAATGTGCAGTTGAGAAGAAAAGCTGGGAGGACAGATGTCGAGCTCTGATGCAATCGCTGGCAGCGGCAGCCAAAGTAAGACGCCGACGATTGCATCTTTGCATGGCCCGTTTGCTGTTGTTGTTGTTGTTGTTCACTATTCTCCTTTTCTTGGTATTGTTAGGAACAGAAACGAATCAAAGAGAACTATGAAAGTAGAATCGTGCAGTTGGAACAGGAGAAAACAGCAGAATTGCTCAAGGTGCAATTTGCCAAATGCAGTCCAGGTGGCAGTTGCTCAACGTGTGGCAATCGTGTTGACTTGTTCGTGGAGTGATTCCTTCCTTCTATTTCGTCGTAGGCCGAGGCGGCATTTGCCAACAAACTGGCCAAAGTGAGGCAAGAGGCAGAGATCAACGTTCGACAGGTGCAGAAGCACGTACCCTTGGCAACAGGCAGTCAATCAGTGCTACGCGATTATTAATAAGTAGAACAGCTGTCCACTCGTGTCTGCTAGTCTGATTTGATTGGCGTCGCCTTGTTAATTAGTTGAAGTACTTTGCTCTCTCTTCAGACTGAGGCTTTGCTCGCCTCGGCCGAAGAAGATCACCGCGACCTATTTCAGCTTCAGCGCCAGTACCGCCTCACTTGGGTTCCCGATGAACTCGTTGTGATGTGTCAAAATCCCAAGTGCCGTGTCACTTTCTCCAAGGTGAGGTCCTGCTGATAAAGTTGTCATGTCGAAGGGTGGCATTGAGTTGCTGATCTCTATTTAGCATTAATAAATCGTCGATATGGCTTGCATTGCGGCCACTGCTAGTGTGTGTGAGTGCACTCTTCCATGCGGCTAGCAGAGGTCTCCCCCGATCATCGTGGCTGTGCGTGTGTTCATCTGATGTTCTTTCCTTTCTTTTCGACGTCGTGCAGACAAATCGCAAGCACCATTGTCGTTGCTGCGGTCGAATCTTCTGTCAATCGTGCTCGTCAACCAAAGCAAGGTGAGAAACAAAGTGCGCATGTGCGCGGTGTGCCCTCTGCTGCTTTCTTAGAATGCTTAGACGAGCCTCGGGATGATGATGTTGAAAAGATTTCCATCGTGGTTTCAGGTTGTCTTCGTTTGGCTATCCGCAGCCTGTTCGCCTGTGTTCGTCTTGCTTCGCGCTGGTAGACGATGTTGTCGCAGCAGAGACAAACGCTGAACACCATCGATCGTGTTCAAAATAGAATGGGCTGTGTCCACCGAACTTGTAAATTGTACATATTCAATTCTTTATCGTATTCAGCCCTACCATTTGCCGATCCCGTGCGAAAGCACCTATTTAACCATTTGTACACACAGCCGTTGCTCTTCTGGACATCAAGTCTCCATTTGATTCTGGGATTTCTTGCCGTCTGTGAATAATAGACATTCTGTTTGTACAATATGAATACATTCTCACCGTCATTTTGTATAGTATTTACTATTTAGAGGCATTGAATAAATAATACGTTTTAAAGATGATGCGTTGTTGTATTTGATGAGATGATGGACTTTCGTCTTCCGCGAGGTTGCCTCGCTTCCGTGCTGCCTCTTTCTTACCACAAACACGTGAGCCACAATGGCGGACGACGAAGCCATCCTGAGAGAGAGTGTTCGCTCGCATTCGTCATACTTCAGCTCACTATTGACTCTCATCCCAGCAAAATTCTACGTCTCTAAGGAAGCTTTAGAAGTTACTGATCATTTTCAAGGGAAAGAAGAAACAAAGCCCTCGAAACAATTGAGAAAGAAGCTTGCAAAGAATGCCAAGCGGTTGAAGCTCGATCCCGACCATCAAAAGTCCATCGCTGAATTACAACAAGAAATAGAAGACAAAGAGAAAGATGAACTTGCTAAGATTCATTCTA
This sequence comes from Calvadosia cruxmelitensis, assembly GCA_900245855.1. NCBI lineage: Eukaryota > Metazoa > Cnidaria > Staurozoa > Stauromedusae > Kishinouyeidae > Calvadosia > Calvadosia cruxmelitensis. Next base: position 64,801 of record OFHS01000002.1, on the reverse strand, counting down.
CAAACAGACACTCTAACGGTCTACCAGCAGACTTAGCTGAACACGCGAGACCTGCTGCGGAGCTCAAGGAACGGCTCCACGAGAAGATACAACAATTCCAACGTAAACGCAAAGCAAGCGAATCAGGAGGCGAAGAAAAGAAGAAAAAGCGACGTAAAGAAAGCAAAGCCAAGAAAACACAAACGAAAGAGATAACCGACAAGAAAAGTTCAGTCAAAGTTGCCTTGCAAACGGAAAACCCGGATATCAAGAATGTGCAGAAAGAATCGTCAGCTGTGGAATTCAGCAAGCTTAAATTCTCAAGTGGCAACGAAACGAAATTTGTGAAGAAAAAGAAGAAGAAAGATCTAAAACAGCTTCTTCACCAAGCAGAGAAAACAAAAGAAAAGATTGAAAGTATCAAGAAGACAGACAAAGCAAAAGCTGACGAAGAAAAGTCAAAACATACTTGGAAAAATGTTTTGCGGAAAGCCGAGGGCGAGAAGATCCGAGACGACCCAAAATTAATCAAAAAGACATTGAAAAGGAAGGAAAAACAAAAAGAGAAGAGCTCAAGTGAATGGAAGGAAAGAGTGCAACAACAAGAACAACGAAAGAACGATAAACAAAAACTGAGAACGCAACATTTGAAAGAACGAAAAGAAATGAAAGGAAAGAAAAAGAAAAAGACGCATTCCAGTAAAAAGACATCTAAGAAACCTGGCAAAGGTCGATAGCAGGAAGGGATCATGTGACACAGTCTTGTGCGTGGTGCGTCAATTGACCTTTCCAATGTATCATAGGTTACAAAGCAGAAACAGCTAAAATCCACGCCATGATTTCATGTTTCCTAGTAACCATGCATTGTAGCTCTTATCAGACAATGATGTAGAGTGATGTGCTGTGAATTTAAGAAGAAAAGGAAATACCACGTGATCAAGAACTCAGATGGGTCATTATAATAACAACAAATATCAATTCAAGTTCCTTTTTGCATGAGAGCAAACTTCATAAGCAAAGCAAAACATTAACTAGGGCAGTTCAGTTAGGCAGGAACTTGAAAAGCATGCTGCAATTGTCAAACGTGTATCATAAAATATATCAGTTGCCTGATGTAATGGCCCTTTTGTAATTTAATTACCATGTTTACAATTGTATATGCGACAGGAATTCGTAGCGGCATGCATACATGAAAGATGAGAAACAACGTTTGTCAACTGGCGTCTTCTTTTTTGGTGACCCATAAGTCATCCTTAGCGATGTCTTTGTTGTCAGCACCAATGATTGCAAAGGCATTGACTTGAGCATCCTTCGCTAGATACCTGTCAATGCAAAACGTACATAATATGTCACTGTGATCAATGCCAAATGAGCTGGCTGTCAAGCGTATCCTTACTTCGAGGGTAGCAATAGGTTACCGTGAGGTGACGTCAATTAAGTCATTTCTTGTCACACCAAATAAACTGTCACGATACACTTGACGCATGTCATCAGTGATTCCACTGTAGAAGAGACCACTTCCCTTTTGTGCTGGCGAAACAGGACTGTCGATCTAAACATAAATCAGAATTGTAAGTGATATTCACCAAATGAAGTGGAAGCAGAGACATCCTGTGAGCAAGACAGGAATTGTAACTCACAGCTGCAAAGACGGATAATTTAGCTTCTTCAATGTCTTGATCAGTAAAAGTACCAGCCGCAGCCCAATCCACAGATTCATCGAAAGCCTCAAGCGTTTTAACTGAGTTTGGGTCTCTAGAATAGATTGGAAACACAGTTATTACCCTACTAAAAGCATTCTTAACATTTGAGTGACACCTGACTTTCATAACTGTTAAATACACTGTTTCATAACTACATATCAGTAGCCCACCTGTAAGAGAAGAACTGCACAACGCCATTTCCAAGTCTTGCGCCACCGCCATAAGCACCACCTTTCTCCCTAAAACAGATCAAATACATGGTGTAAATTAGTAAATTAATCCCAAGTTTGACATCAATTAGGATAGGAGGTACGTTGATATCAAATTAATCATTTTAATAATTATTAATGTTGAGCTTACCTGATCTCTCTGTGCAAATATTTGGCAGTTAACAGCTTTGTCAAGATTTGCAGCCTGAATTAGAAACAAAGGTGTTATTCCTAGTAAACGTAGCCATTTTAAAAAAACTTGGGAAAAATGAGAATGATGACCTATCATGGGTTGAGACTGGGGAGCATTGTAGATCATTCAATGTTTTGTGCTTACTTAGGATGGTCAGGATGCGTATAAGTGACCGCTCTGGAACAACGACTGACGTAATTGACAGGGAATGGCAAACAGATATGAGTCTTCTTGCCTTTAGGGGTAAATGCAGGTCTCTGAAGAGGAAAGACAAACATAGCATATGCTTCATCGTTAATATCAAAACATTGCAATGACATAAACATTTAGACAACTCTTTACCTCTGTGTGGTTTTCCTCATCGGGACCTGACGATGAAATCATGTTCACAAGTTGCTCCAATGCTTCACTTGCTGGCTCAACAGACTGGGGCAGAGCATTCAAGGAGCACCTTGAAAGAAAAACATTAAAGGGTATACTACTACATGTGCATTCAACAAAAGATTGTGGCGATCTATCTGGACACCATTCTAAGAATGTATGTGTCATCTTGAACTCACCGCATCTCAGTTGAAGACAGGACATGGGCTGCAATCTGGATGAGTTTTCCTGCGACATCATCAATGTCATCACCTTCAACAAGGTTCTTTACAAATCGTACCTATTGATTGGCACAGTCAAGGAAAGCACAATTATCGAACTGGTCAAACAATGGCTACAAAAAGCAGCTTGGATCGTTAGAGTACCAGCAATCTACCTGTGTTAGTCCTCCAAGCATTTCTGACATTCCGCCAAGTGCCGTCAATGAACTTGACGCAGCTGCCATGGCATACGCATGGCCTGAGTCAGGAATGGACATTGCCAGATCGGCAGCATATGAGTTGAGTAACGTCTTTAATCGGTCTTTGTTATTGAACAATGGCCTGCAGAAACAAACGAAAGGCGCTCAACGATCTAACAATGAATCGCCAGGGAGATGCTGACATCTCATATGTCACAGCCATGTCTTTCTGTGAAGAAATTAAGAAAGTGCAAGTGTCAGTGTTGAGTTAGTTTCAGTCGTTGTCAGTGTTAAGTACTGCTACAAGTACAAGCTAGGAACCAATGTAGATTGCTTTGTTCTTTTCCTTCATGAAACATGTAAGATTGGTTTACTAGTGCCAGTCGTGAAAGCACAAATCATTATAACTTACAAAATATTAGACTCAAGGGCTCAACTGTGCATGTTTTCCACTTACCCACCGAATACTTCCTGCCACAGGTAAAACATGTGTGGGATGTTTTTGTCAAGACAGTGCGATGAAAAGCTAACTCCCTGCAACGATAGACACACATACATTGACTAATACGATAAACAACTATCTCTGTGGAATAAAAATGGTAAAAATAACAGAATTGTAGCTCCTAAATGTACATACAACACCTTCCATGGATTAGCTTACACATCCATCCTGCTCTCCTTCACTAAATGAAGAAACCTGGCACTTGCCATACAGTGAAGAAGAGCAACTATGTATGCGTTCAATCCACAACCAGCTTTAGCTAGAGTTAAATATGAATCAATCACCAATTTACTAACAACATGAACATAAGAAACTTAAAAAATACAAACAAAGCAAGACTATCCGAGTGTCAATTAAATCGTCCAGAAAGAATTAAAGCTGGTAAGGCTGGCGTGCATCATTCAGAAGTAAACCAACTACAAACCACACCTGTTCAAACGTGTCATCCTTATCAAAATGAGCTGCAAGATGCGGACCAGATGAGAGGCCACCAGTGAACAGTTGGGCTTGTTGAGACAATTCCTTATATGACATGGATCCTGCACCCATTCTGACAACAAGAGACAATTGTGATTTAGCACAAGAACTCTGGCAAAGTATAGACAACATTGCAAAACAAACTAAACGTCATCACAACAATGCTAAACATCTTGCTGACCAGACCCAGGTTTGGAACAATGTAGGGAAATTCTACATGTGATCAGAAAATAATAACCATGCAATCAATAACGAGAACGTACTTTGTTAGCACATGGCAGAAGAGCGGCAGATATGGCTGCAAGATGTAAGGTAGGGTTGTGGTCCTTGCAACAGCACGGAAATACGTGATCCCATTGGTTGGCTGTTCACAGAGCTGCAAAGGGACGTCATTGCCTGAAATCATAAGCACATGTCATGGAAAGAGTCCAGATGCTGCAGATAGCAGCAGAGGTGTCTTGTGATAAATTGTACGTGTCAAACATGTGTCATTGTCAATCTAAACATTGACATATTGAAACATGCCGCTTACCTAACAAAATGGTCGACGTTGTAGTTCTTTTCACTGATTGGTCAACATCTAAAAGATAAATAATAGTAGAGCTAAAACAACAAAAGAATCGCATTACCGAGTTGTCAGTTGCGTCTACATCTATGCCATGAGTGATTGCATGTCTATATCAGCCACACCAGATTAAAGCATGCCTATTGAAATGGTGCAATAATGCTCATATCTTAAGACAATGCTAGTCTTTGCTAACAAGGACGTATCAAATGCAGACAAGCTTGATTGTGCACAATTAGCATTGATAACTCGCAGAAGTTGGGTTTGTGTGATACTGGCAATGACAATGAAAATATGTCTGTAGATTATCAGCACAGATGCTATAAGCAAAGCTGAATTCCATCTCTTGGCAGTATCAATGAGACACAATAACAAGTGGATATGTGCTCCTTTGAGTTGATGCTAAGTAATGACAGACATCACCCTCACCCCATCCATGCAATCCAGTGCTACATGAGTTGCACGTACGAGACACATAGGCCTAAATGTCTTATAATACATGTCACATCTACATTATCAGCTCATCATTCAATACAAAGGTACACTATGCATCTCCTTCTCCTCTCAGGATAATACACTGGCTGAGACATATGACATCGTCAGGGTCTGCTGTTGTCCGATCAAAGAGACTCAGGTTTGTAAGACACGTGAGATCTGAGCATTATGCCCGCCAGTCACTCCACAACGTCATCAGCTGGAAGCCGACTGAGATGGGCCATCAAGGACAAAGCAGGGTGGTATTGTATGGTGATGTATTGAGTGTTGACTTGTCTTTCTTTGGTGTTACTTTGTCAGCTGCGTCTGACCATGATTTATGGCGTAGTATTATGTAGTAAGTGCATTAAGAGGAAGAGGGACACCTCTTCGTGTAGAGGACAGTCTATATTATTATAGGCCAATAGCCTACAATGTGAATGCTGTGACTCTGGCAACACCACAAAAGAAATGGCCTAACTCATTCAACAGAAATGTGATTCATTGCTTTTTAATATTGGAGGCTGTGAATTACACAGTCTTAGAGTAACTTCTTCAGTCTCCATTCAGAGCATCAGCATATTTAGTTACCTTCCACTTGCATGCGAGGCAGACAAGAGATGTCTTCTTCTGTGTTTTGCAACTCAGCTAGCTTAAGCCCTAAATATGATAATCAAACAAAGCAGATAGTAAAATGTGTAGCAGTTTCAGCTAAATTGAAATCAGTATCAATATAACAATGCCTCAAAGGGAACGCATGCAGTAGCCGTGAAATGCAATAATTGCAACTGGACTCAAGAACAATAATACCACAAAATCATCAATGCACAAAACTACTACCAAGGTATGTGTGCAACAATGCAGTTCAAGTATATCTGCTAAATGTCAACAGTGAGTGATAATATTAGTTAAATTTACGCTACAAAGAATTTATACTAGAAATTATATAACAATTTTCAACGTAGAAATGAGCAGCTTGTCATCAGACTGCAGGAGAAATAGTGTCATGACTTATTATAATCATAATAATATAATGCTGTAGCCAGATGTAAGCTTCAGAACTGCACTCATCAGGACCTACCTTTTGTAAAGATGTCTTTTCTGTCATCTTCAGTCAGTTGTGATAATTTCTCATGGAGGAGCTTCTCTTCTTGATTTGTCTGTTTTGTTTGATAGTCATCCTGATAGGAAAAGTGAACACAGATTGAAAGAAGATCATGTGCCGAGAACTCAATCAATTAAAGGTCAAATCAATCATCGTCACCACATCATCATTGTTTCCGTTTCAAGAGGGTGACCTAGTAAGTATTTCTATCTGCCTCTCCTGCACCCCTCCCACGAACTATGACTCTCGTGGCAAACATGTTTACTGCATTGCCTCCATTTAAGTAATTTGTTTGGTACATAAATTTGTCTTCCCATTCCGCAGGGGACTTATGCACGGGTTCATTTGCTTTCTTTACAATATGATGGGCTCATATTGTTAGGCAAATGATGAATTCCAACATATTCCAAAGTAATGGCTGCCATCAGCCATCAGAAAAAGTCCCGTTCAGATGTGTTTTGAGATGGATGGCTGTGACTACAGGTGGGTTGCCATACCCATCTTAATTGGAGTCATCATTAATCAGCCTCAACACAATTCTACAGCTGGACAATTAGGTGCTAAAGTTCATAGTTGATTTACAAAAGAACAAAGTACAAACTAAGAACTACATACTTTTAATACTATTATTCAAATTTGTAAAACAAAAAAAACGATAAAAATCCAGTTGAAAGTGAGGTGTTGGACTGAGAACAAATTGCTCCCAGCGATGCAAGTGGCAATCCTTGAATAACACATTAAGTTTGTTTTAAACAGGAAGATACTCACGTCAGGGTTCATGACCAGCGTCAGACGATGATTATTCCGTATGAAGTATTGATCAATCTTTTCTTTTAAATACCTACTGTTCATGCTCATTTCGTCCTGAAATAGAAAATACTTCCACAATTGAAGTATGAAAAAACAATTGACAGGAAATGGTGAACTATGTGACAGTCAAAACAACCAGAAACAACTTGAAGATTTAATAATACTTTTACTCATAATAATTTCTGTATTTATATAGCGCTATTTCCAAGAAATTTCTCAATAGAGCATTATAATTGTAATTGTAAATTGAGTATTTCTAAGCGCCCTAACGAGCAATGCTCCTCAACGGCGCTTTATAAAGGTTATAACTTTACTGTATTAGGGATATACTTTACTGTGGAGGCATTAGTCATGCACGTGTGACCAAAATGGCAATTAACCCAGAGATGCAAAGTCATTCCGATGTTCTTAAGCAAGAGCGTTGCAACTGGAATGGCCTGCTGTAAATCTTGCTACAAAGTATGATCAGTTGTGTGAAAAACATCAATTCGCAAACTGTGATAAACTCACATTGAATCTTGACACCAGTTTGTTTATCTGCAGCATTTCCGATGGATCTTCACCGTGGTTCCAGCCGGACATGGCATTCTAAAACACAAGCACAAGTAATGGAACTATTATAGAATTACGTCACAGAAATCAGTGTCATCTACAACAAGGCAATTTTATTGCACTGCGATGTTGGCATGTCTTACTGATATAAATCCAAGACCAAAATTGCTTGTTTGATGCTTTTGAGCAAGTTCAACTGTGTGAAGTATTGAGTCAATTTGTTCTTTGTCAAAGCCATCACTGCAAACAAAGATGAGAAACACAGTTGAGTAAAATATTGTAAGAAATGGTAAAATGCAAGGCGCTGATGAAGTTAAATATTGAAGTCAGAATAAAGAAACATTGAAAAGAAAAGAAAAACTGAAATACAAAAAGAAATGTTATAGGCCTATAAATGGGAGAGCGCATGTTTAATTAGCTCTATTCACTTAATGTCATCTAACTATTCATCTTATTAATATTTCTGTAATGCACCTACGAGACAGTCAAAGGTCAACGGTCTATTTGATCAATGACGCAAAATCATTAACAAACCTCATTGCCTTCTTGAACGTTTCATTGATCGTATCAACGACGCCTTCGACATCAGTTGGTTTTATTCCCTGAAGACCAACGGAGAAAGAGGCATCTTTCGTGTGGCCGTCAAGGCTAAGGAACAAACAAAACAGATAAAAATTTTCACGAAATCCATTTGTATGTAATCGAGCACAGTAAGAAATTGCCAGCAAAAACTCTATAATGGTACAACTTCAAAGAATAAAGCAATCTAACATTAACAGATGGATATACATATTTAAGAGCAAAACCCAACATCAAATACTAAGAACTCTAAAGCAACAACATAACATAACTATATCTGAACGTATAACATGACTGTACTTATTCAATCAATTTGTTTAAAGATTATGAATGTCCTGAAATTACAAATGTCAAATGCCTACCCGATGACTGGAGAGTATCCATAGCCAATGTTTGAATCAATGAGTGCTTGGTAGAATGGTGAGTTGGGACCAGAAACCAATAATGTGGAAAGGATGCCAACTGTGAAGGCCTCAAAGGGATCATGCAAACTGATGGAAATAGAAAAGATTTTAATTTAAGGTCATAATATAAAATGGAAATAAAATACAATGTAATCCTCGTAAGGCCTTCTAAAGAAGAAATCTACATTCCGATCAACAATGCAGCACTTTACTTTGCAGACCTATCTACAACCGGAGCTGAATAGGCGTGGCAAATTGCAGCTTAACTGACAACATCATTGATATTCAACGATACTTTTCTTTCCCTTCAGTCATACCACTGGCAAAGATAATTTCTTTTGCAAGTCATGGTTAATATACGTACGATTACAAAAAAGGATGCCACCAAAATGAACATACTCTCCCAGCATATAACTGACAGCAACAGTCGTTTGCTTCTCAGGATCAGCAGCCATTGCATCCACTGGACAAGTGATTGTGGCAGAGCGCTAGAACGGGAAAATACATTGCCAACTATCCATCTTGATTATTTAAATTTGTTCAGAATGAAGTCACAGTTTACATGACACAGGTGAATTAACTAGGAGGTCAGACAGTGCTGTTACAATACCCTGGTGTTGCAACTGTGACACTTACTGGAAGTATAAGTACTTAACATCAGTGGACTTTAATTTCCATACACAAAGATTACACTGAATATCGCCACAGGACCTATATGCTGACATATGAGCAACTTAATGGCATTGATTGCTTCCTGCAGACGCATAAGGTGCATGTTAGACCACATTGGAAAGAAACCTTCCTCGTGTGCAAAAATAGGAGTCTGACCACTAGGAAGGTGAGAAGATAGCAGAGCAGCTAAAGGAAACAGTATTCACAGAAGACACTTCATCTCCATTTGCAACCTTCAGCCTTCCTTTCAGACTGTTTGCTATCAATCTCTGTCAGCATCAACCCATTCAATTGTCATGCTCGCATTGCCTACAGGCAAGGCTCTAAATACTTGTTACAAAAGTAGCATTACTCATATTTGTTACATTTTTAGAAATTTTGACTGATAATTAATTTCTTTTTCCTCAAAATGTAGTGGATTGCTATTATTAATTACTATTTTGCGTAGCTATGGGCCTTCAGTGTCAGATTTCTTTTGTCCTGTAACAATAGATTGCTTCTTGGAAGGGTGTGATATGAATCAATTAATCGCTTTAGGCATTTACTGTTCTGCAACGTTTCGTTCCCGTGCTTGGCTTGTGTTACATTTCACTTTGATATTGCAGGACTTTGACGTTTGTAATGTACTTCGAAAAACATGTATAAAGAGACCAACTTTGAATGGTCCCTCAATTGGTTCAGCAATACAATTTATTTACTTGTCATAAGTAATCACCTGTGTTAAGAGACCATTTTATAATTGTCCCTTGGGTGGTCACCGCAGACAGGTTTGACTATACATGAGTACTTTTACAGCCCTGTCTTCAGGCCAAGCCAAGCATATACAGTAGCCATATCACAACAATCGATGCACAAACATTTTGAATGTGATTTTTACTCACTGGTTCAGTCCAAGGCTTCTCTGGTGGGATATTGGTGTCTAAGTCTTGCTTGTCGAATTGCTTCAATGCAAATTCATCAATAAACTGAAGATGAGTCTCCAATGGCAGATCACCATAAGTGAAAAACCTGAAACAAAGCCAACCGGCATAAATAAAAAATCATATGGTATGCAACTGATAAAAGATCTAAAAACACTGATGGCTTGCATGGATACACTTCAATTTCCCTTGACGAACAATTTACACTTACTTCTCACCAGAGAAGCTTGTGCCTATATAAGATCAAGTTCAATAGGACTTCGATCATCGAAGTTATAGATTTGACAGTTATCTGACTCTGACTCAACTATCACCACAAAAGTCTCCAAATCATATCCTTTCCTGCTTAATGAACTAAAGTGCCCAGGCCTAGTACATTGGAATGACCCTAACGAATCTACATAAGACAAGTATCTTTGCTTGAGAATTAATTGATTTATCAGAAAATGCAATATGTCAAGGATACAACTGATACAGTAAAACCTGTGTTAGCGGCCACCCTAACATGAACAGCCACCTGTACATGAAGGCAGCCACCTATAGAGCAGCCACCTGTACATAAAGGCCACTCTTAATAACCTCACATGACACTTTCTATAGAAATCAATCTGGATAGAAAGGCCACCTGTCTATAAAGGTCATTTTCCCAGGACCCAGAGGTGACCGTTATAGACAGGTTTCACTGCAATTCCCTTACTTTGCATTGCTTGGATGGTAATGACTGCTGTGAAAATCCTTCAGTTGACTCCACTGCGTAACAGAGAAACAAGAGAACAGATGTGACATCAACAGAGCAATAAGCCTATGGCACACGACAAAACAACAGTCTTGATGCACATTGCATCATACGCTAGAATTACCATGATGCAATTCCTATGCTGTGCAATTACACTGAGGCAGCTTACCGTTAACTCGGGAATGACCAACGGGTCTCCACCGCTTACGTTACCATAGGTGTGGCTTGGGAGCAGTAGGTTTTGGTTGCGTGTTGCAAATATTGCCTCCCCGCTGGACTATAATTTCAACAAAAATTAAAATATATCGTATTAACATATTGTCAAATAAGAGCTACATCAATAATAATGATAACTTTAGCAATGGTGTTACATTCAGGGACTCATGGTTTGATTGGAATGCATCAGTCAAAGAACCAATCATATGTTAAGACAACAAAGGCTTCTCTGACTTGCAAGCAACGACAGAAAATAATAAATATTGTAGGAACTCCGACCGTTGTTCTTGGCCAGCTTATAAGCAAATTAATAATACAGTGTAACCCTGCTAATATCACTTCACTCTGAAAAATCATAGTTATATTAACCCCTGTCCTGCTCGCAAAACTATTTAAATGAAGACTTGAAGTCGCTTCTCCAATTGCTGATTGGTTGCTTGCTAAGGACTAACTATCTTATTGGTTCCTATGTGTTGCTACTTTTGACTTGTTTCGAAAACGTGTATACACGTCAATAGCAGGACAACGGTTAACAAGGTTTCACTGTAACAGTAATAATAACGATGCTGTCACAGCTGGTCCTTGCTGACAACTGTCGGTGTGTGCTAGCGGTTAATTTTTATTTTGCATGTCATATAATTTATCATGAAAACATGGATATTTTTAAACATACCAGAGCTCCTTTCATTTCATTGAAAACCACGCCTTTAAAAATAATTGGTGATGACATTTCCATGGTTACTTCATTCTCAAGTCGCCAGCCTTCTTGCCTACGATAAAAAAGTTAAGGAATCTGAGATAAGAATACAAAGGTCAAGTCAATCAGCTGTTAAAGGATATCTAATGTACAGTGAAACCTCGTTAATATCACTATGGTTTTCCAGTCGAAAATCGTGATAATAAGTGGGTCGTGACATTAAGCAGGTTACAATAGTTTATCCTGACAGAGCTTGGTTCTCAGACTGAAGTGATATTAAGCGGGTTGTGATATTAACCGAGGTGATATTAACGGGGTTACACTGTAATAGGCCTACTTGATTTTCACATTCCACAGGAGAATGTCTCTGAAGAATTTTACTGCCGGTAGTTCTTTACTTAGCCCATTGACGTAAGAGGCATCCAATTTGAAATAATCAACACATAATTATACAGATCATTTTGCAATTATTCCAACTCACTAACATCTCTAAACAATGCACAAAATATATCAATAGCTGGAAGTGTTATCGGCGGCAATAGGACACACTGACCAGAAATCAAGCTGTCTCAGATTGGGAAAGAATACTGCATCCAAGTAGACTGATAAGAGGTTCTTGAAATCTTTGCCATTTTGGGTAGAAAATGGGTACATTGTGAAGTCACTGGCTGAAAAAACAACAACAAAGTGCCGTTGCAAATACTAGTTCTTCAACAATCGCGACGTGTTATGTGATGCTCGCGCATCTGATAGAATCAAAACACCAACAAACAACAATAAACAAGATGCAGGATATTACCAACCTGTGAACGCATTCATGAAAGTGGCTAAGGAGCGATTCAGCATCTTGAAAAATGGATCACGGCAAGGAAACATTCGAGAGCCACATAAAACTGTATGCTCAAGAATATGCGGAACACCTGTGCTGTCCATGGGGGTAGTTCTGAAGCCAACGCTGAAATTTACAATCTCCAAATTAGTTAAAATACAGAAAACTATCAAAAGTATGAGCAAAACAAACAGGCACTTCAAGGATCAATCATGAGCTTGGCATTTCATAGCGTAATAGATTGACTTACCTAAAGACATTGTTTTGGTCATCTCTTGCCAGATGAAAATGTTCTGCTCCGGTCTTGTCATGTGTCAATGACACTCCAACGGCAGTGAAGTCGGGCAATGGAGTCACCTGACAAGAATAAACTAAAGAAGCTAGCAGAAGCAACATTTCAGAAGAGCTGTTTAAGGGCTTTGCAGGTCATGATTGTCAATAAAAAGAACTGAATAAGTTTAATACAATTATACAAAATGTCTAATGCAAGGCCAAAGAAGTGTCTGATGTGTTATATTTCTGTTTTAGTGCAGATTTTCAGAAACGTCTACCAAAATATTCCGCCAATCAAGAAGAGGCAGAACGTATTGGCGTTGTTATATAGTAATAAATGAAAAGACAATCACCATCCTCATGATGAAGGATTGGATTAGATTGGATTGGTGAATTGATAAACTCACTTCCTAAAACGTCAAAAACTGGGGCATGATACTTGAAATGTTTACCTTTTCCAACTGCTTATTAAAGTACAATTACTGTCCTATAAGTTAGAAATCACTTTCTTATAGCATAAATGTGTACGCTTATCTTAACAACTAATTGCACCTCTATCGCGTAATTAGATTTGTTTGTTATAGTAGTTTAATAAACAATCATGGCTCAATGTCTGATATTATGAAGTTTGAGTACCTAATCTTGTATTTAAAATATTTGTTTGTAGTTCAGTGCAAATTTGAGCCTACGTATCAAGTTTGTTTTGAAAAAAACAGTGAATTAAAGTAATTTGTGTCTTTGCTGTGGGTCGATTCACATTGGTATTGAACCTGCAAACTTCAACCAGTGAAGGACTCTTAACTTTTGTGCAGTAAACAATCACCCTTCGCAGTATGGATTGTCGCACCTGAATAACTGCAAAGCTATTAATTAAACAACATTTGACGAACCTTTTGGACGGTATATCCTGATATGGAGTCACCAGCATGTATGCTTTCTAAAGAAGGCAACAAAACAACCTCTTTGTACGAAGAATATCACATGCAGAACAAACAATCAAAACAATTAACATTGAAATTTAAAATCTTACACAAAGCTACTTGAAGGTTTGACATTACAATACCTGTTCTGTGCAGTAACTCAGATTGCAGTGAAGTGGAGCGACCTCTCTTTCCACAAAGAGCAGAAATGCTTGGCCTGCTAATATGAAAGATTATCAAAACTAGCTAGAGTCAATTTGTAGCACAATTTAATGGATATTTATCTGAGTCTCTAATAACCTCCAATGAGCATTCGTCCCAGTAGGCACCCAAAGCATATCCTTTAGGCCCTCAGTCTAGATAAGCCACTTATTGATGACATTTTCAAATGGTCAAATGTACAGTATTTAAATTACAGCAAAATTTCATGAGTTAGTGCACCAAATGCTGACAAAGAAACTGAAGTGTACACTTTAAGTGCCCCAATGCACAGAATAGAGTATGGTTAAAAAAGCACAACTTTTGCAGCTATTTGCCAGACTGGAATCTTTGTATTTTGCGCGGCGGAGAAAATTTTTTCGAAATATTCTGCGCGGTTGGTCTCTCCGATTCTCTCGTTGATGTGACAAAAATGCGCGGTCCAGCAACGGTTATCAGCTTGAATAACAGAGTTACAGTAAGAATTGCGCGGATAGAGACTGTTTTTCAGATAAAATGTCTGCAGCTGAGCTCAATTCTCAGAGCAGGCAAGACTTGCGCGGCGGAGATCTCCGCCGCGCAGTGCATAAATTCCAGTCCGGGCCATTTGTGAGTAAGAAGTTATGTTTGTATGTCGAAAATGCAGGGTAGCATACAACCTTTGTTGTATAGCCAAATCTCAAGTACTTCTAAAATATTCTGCATTTCAGCAGATCTCATGGGATTCTCAGAATCAGGGCTCAGGACTCATATGCACACTTGCCACTCTTTGCAGTCTGGATTCTAGAACTAACACAGTGCGGAGTTTAGCTTGAAAAGCAAGAAGGTGGAGTTTTTGTGGTCTTCGACTCTCCATTTTCAAAATCCAGTCAAATTATAGGAACTGGGATCCCATTCCGAGAAAGTTGAACTTGTCAATCTTGATTAGCCTAGGCTATATAACATTAGGCCTAGCCGCCTATCATATTGAGATAGCTGTGCGACAATGGTACGGTCTATGTGTTGCCTTACCTAAACAAAGATAATCCAAGGCTCCTCCTGGAGTTTCGAAATAAATAAGACATCTTTAGAAGATCCTACGCGGGAATAACGTTACAAAGTGCCATTCAGGCATGCATAGTCGAGGTCGGGATGCTGCAAAAACCAAAGTCTGCAGACTGCAGTGTCATGATTTTGAAGCAAAGTTCTATCCTTTTGTAACGGCCTCAGTCTCGCACAGTCTGCTTACCACGGAGGTTTGTCGAGGTTCGTGCGCACCTCCAATCATCGTCCGATTCAACCCGGAGTGAAATTTTAATTAATTAATTCGGTTTCCCGTATGCAGAGTGAATATGATCGAGAATATGAGCGTAACAATCTCAGGATTTGAGAGAAAGTTTAGGGTTGGTTTAGGGTTGCCCCGTTTGAGGCTGATTGGAATGTGTGTGTTTGAATCATAGTTTCCATTCGTCCTAACCAAAAACTCGTTTACAATGTGAACATGATTTTTCATGATCAACATGGAGTCCAGTTCGATACCTAGCAGTTTCATCGATGCAGTCCAAGGAATGATCTCATCTTTGACTCTCACAGCTAGAATTCCGTCGACGCTAACTGTGTTTTTCCAGTGTGGCTCTTGGAATAGGACCATCGGGGTTTTGGTGTTGTTCAGCTTCTGAGGATTATATTGACGAACCAGTGGTAAATTTACATGAGATATTTATTGATGTTAATTGCTATACTTTTGCCGGATAGATCGGCCTATCGTAAAGGGGAGACTTGGAGAAGAAGTACGTATATGTTGAACAATAAAGAACAAAGTATTGAACCTTGAAGGACACCTCACGTCACTCGCGTGCTCTCCTATGGAAGTGAGTGCTCGCCATTGACATGGACTGCTTGATTTCGATTCGTGAGGTAGCTCGAGATAAGGTCGCACACTGATTGATTTTGTGGCACCAAATAACTCGAGTTTATCCAGCAATAGCGCATGGACGGTCTATAATGTCAGGAGCTTTACTCAGGTCTAATGATATTAATTATACTGTGGCTTTTTGCTCATTCGAGGCAGTATGGCAGTCTTGTACTATCTTAGTTATTGTGGATTCACTGTTATGCTTACTGCGAAAACCAAAAGCGTCAAAATAGAAAATGTCTTCAAAGTGGCTCTTGAGTTGTGTTGATACAACTCACTTCTCAAATACTTTTGACAAATGAAATAGAACAATAATAGGTCGATAGTTTGATACTTCTCTTTGAAGACCTTTTTGAATACGGGCGTAACGAGACCTCTTTTCTAGTAGCTTGGAGTTTCATTTGCGGTGATAAAGCAATTGAGAGGGTCTTTGATTGAACAAGTCAAGCTCAGAAGCATGCAATAAATGTGTGTAGAGGACATAGGAGGGATAAAAATAGAAAATTAAATCGGGATTCTCGCTAGAAATTTGTCAAGTGTGGTCAAAGCCGGCAAAACGTTGCCTGCAAAAAGGAAATTCAATTAGATGCTTAGAACTTCCAAATCGCCGATTTATACTTCTGCCGCATTGCAAGATTAATTGTTCTCAAAGTCACAGCTGCAAAGTTGCAACCGATAAACGCACCGCAATATCAATAATCCCATAGCCCGAGGACGGCTTTGCGGAAAATCTGTTTCCACGAAAAGCTATCAATCAGTCGATCAGATGATATGAACTTGAGAAGGCAGCCTGTGTTAAAATAACAAGCAAATGCTTATAGTATGCCTCAACAATCTCACGTGGCGCTCGCAAAGCAAAAGACCGACTTCAAACCTTCAAACACCTCGGAAAGCTAGAGCTGAGCAACAGACTCCGTGAATTCCAGATCAAATGCATTTCAATTAGACAGTTACGGTAATACTACGGTTTTGATTTGAATCGGCTGGATACATCGCCATTTATGGCATACCAACAAATGAACTAATGAAGTGGATTAAGTCACCCGTAACCGTGAAGTTGTCTGAAACGCTAAATTCATGTACATCTGCGTGCGCACGCGCAGTTGACAAATGGTGGCTGTGGATGACAGCGGGCTGTAAACTTTTGAGCGAGTGAGGGCTTTGTGGATATGGCACTGCAGTGATTGAATGACGGTCGCAGGCATAAGTACTGCATACCACAGTCATCAAAGAACAAAATTTGGTTGTGCCGCTCTGTGGCAAGAACTTTCTTTGACGATGAACGAGGTTTTCTCTTTCATTTTCTTCTGCCAGAAGGGATAAGGCAAACAATAATCTCTTGTGATATCAATACCAGCAATCATCGTGGAATCACGGAGCTATGAAGCCGCATAAATGTATTTTCCTACGATTGGCTGTTAATAAAAGTCTTCACGGTCCCGAAGCTTGAGAGTTGAGCCATATCCCTAACAGAAATACCTATGTAAGAGACATGTTCCCCCGCCCGCAGCTTTTTGAAGCAAACTAGCTGAGACGGTTGGGAAGTCCGACAACCTAACAATTGCGCGTGCGCACGCAGATGTACATGAATCAACTCGCTTAAACCTTACTTCTACTTTTGGTTGCTTTAAAGGGGAACGTTAACGAGGCTCAGTAACCCTTAATTGCTGCCTGCATTGTTTCCGCCGCAGTGATCTCTGTTAACGTATCCGCTGCTAAACAGTGCAAAAATAAAATTGCAACATACTCAATGGCATGCCTTGTCTGCAGCTGCGCAGCGGGCACATGAAATCTCCAAGACTGAGGCCCACAAGACGTCGTTCTTGCCTAAAACAACGAAGCAATGAAACAGTCTCCTGCAGAACGTCACTGAAGCACCGTCTCTGAACATTTTAAAATCAACGCTAGCTGAACATCTTTACTAACCTTTTCGCAAGATGTATACATGTTTAGATATTTAAATTATAGTTTATTTATTTTCAAAATCATTATGTAGGATATACAAGGTTGTCTTTCTAAACCCATTTGGATGTAAATTTAGCATAGTTGGCCTTACGCTCATTTGTACTTTTATGTAAATAAGATTACGTAGAATTGTTACTTTTTTTAAAGAGGCAGAGTGCGCAAATGTGAACTTGCCCTTATTATTGGAGGAAGAAGAAGAAGAAGAAATATCTGCGTTAAATACATTTACTTCCATTTCCTACAAGCGGTATCAGAAGGATCTAGATTGGTTTGCCGTACTTCTTTATGCGGCAGAAGAAAGATTTCAGTCTGCATGGTCTAATAGTTAAGATGGGTTCTACTCACGAGTTCGCCAATACAAACTGCATATTCCTGTAGTATCTTACGTAGTCAAGGCTCCTTTACCACATCAGATGACTCAGTGTCAATTAGGCCAAATAAGAACCAATTACCATGAGCTCAAATGGCCCTGTGGTGGAGTATTCTCGCCTTTGGCATGTTTGGTCCGATAAAGCGGCTGGTCCGATTATACGTCGATCCAATAAAGCGGAGTGGTGACCTCTCTTCTGAAATTCCAAGAATTGTTTAAAATGATATACAAATGATGACCGTGAAACTTCTGGATTTATTGCTTCAATCATTTGCTTCCATCCTCAAATAAATCAAAGTCCCAGGTGCAGTGTACTGTATTGTGTAGGAGATCAATGCTGATGGCTAAAATTTAACCGTCAGTTTTATTCCTGAGTTCAACGGTACTTATTTCTATCTATGCGTCTGTCAAAATTGTCTGTGTCAGTTGGCAAAACTATATACGTGACGGATTGTAATAAGGCCATTGAATCCCCAAGATTCACCTGGATCGCTCGTGGTACATTAATTTGCATCAACGAGTAATGACCGCTGCAATACCAGGGAATACTTCATTGATTCTTGAAGCAGCGCATTTACTTAAGTTCTTCTCTGTGATTGCAACTTACATGGCTTTAGTGTTATTTGCTGAAAAATTTGTCTTTTTCACTTGAAAACAACTCAGCTGAAAAAAGCTGTGTCTTGACATGCATTACGACTACACTTCGTGGAACAGACCACGTTTCTATAATTCAGTTGATTTTAGTCTCAGTCTACTGTCCGCTTAAAAGAAACATGATATTACATATAATTACATATACAGCCTTGTAGTTTGCTGTTAATCTGTTCTATTACGGTCTAGAATAAATATTTATTCAAGCATCATCAAACACAACAGACTAATTAGCTATTAATTACAGAAGCAATTAAAATTCAACTGAAGCAAATTTATATTCAGTATTTGAGCAGCAACATGTGTAGACTGCGTGAATAGCTTGAATTTAAATTAATAAAGTCTGGCTCCAATATCTAATGATATGTAAATACATTGGCTCAGTGGTAATAATTATTTTACAGGAAATTAAATGAGTAAGTCTCTGTGGCAGTTGAAGGATTGTGAGATAAAACTTAATCGAAAAGGGTATTGTAGTGCAAATCTTTATATGTTTCAAATCTAATGCAGAACGCACGCAGAAGAGGACTGCTATAGTGTTATAGTCATGTATCACTTGAATATGAGACTGTATTTCAGTTTTGTGTTAGAGTACTTCCAACGGATGCTGGCAATGCTAACGCAGATTGTGCAAGCGGAAATATGGCGGACGCTCTAAAGACATCATATCTGTCGATATCAACGTGACAATAATTAGATTGTTTGCCTTGTATTACGCTCTTTGGCGATCGAAAGCAAATACCACGCGTGGACGGTGCAGTTGGCATAGTAACCCTGCTCGCATGTCAAACTGATTTAGAAAGTGCTGCTCATTCCGTGTCTCGGCTAACGAAGCAGGTCGGATGTCAGCTCTTCCCCGGCATGGGTATATTATTGTAGATGTCTGTTCATTAATCTTGGCTGAATTTACTGCCGGTGGGCCAAGCGGGAGAATTCTTTATGACCCTCGGAAGTCACCGTTCCCCATAGAAACGGGATCCTCTGACGCAAGGACCTGCTAAAAGGCAGAGCAGGTTGGCAAAACGGAAGCGAACTGTGCTCCTTAAAGAGGATTATATTCAAGTGGGGTTTGCAGGTAGTTATTCCAAACATAACACTGCTTCAGCCTATTCGGAGATGTCTTTGACGCGGCCGATCTGTACAGCCAGACGACTCCCGCGATGTTGTTCCATGGGCCGGCCCCTGCCACTCTGCAGGCTCGCACTGCTCAAATGTGGGAAGACGAATGCCTGCCATCAATTAGTGATGAGATAACGGGACCGCTTTCTTTCCCTCGAGTTCCCTTGTTTATGGGTCATTGTTCTTTAAACTTGTCTTTATTGAGTGACTCGTGCCCAGCCAGTGCTGGAGCGGTGCGTGCGCAATGGGTTAACTGTGACGACGCGCTTTATTCTGCATTAACGTCGTGTGCTCGCCAGGCCATCGTCACTTGGAATGGCGAAAAGGCAGAGAAGGCCACGGCGCAACATGCCCAGCCGACCGAACGCCGAAAGAAGCGAAGAATCAACCACGGTGAGTCAGTCGATACTGCATCGGGACAGAGAACAATGTTGTCTTCAATCGTCTTTCACAAACGATTTGCGCGCGGTTTATCCAGCAAGTCTTTAAACACATAATCTGCTGGTACCAGCGATAGTACCAGTTCAAGGCCGTTAAAAGGAACGTCCTCCCCTCGTCCCAACGCTTTTCGTGAAACGATTACAGTCCCATAGATACGCACGTTACGGTCATTAGCTGACACGCAGGCGTCAATGCCGCATAGGAGCTAAGACCGAAGCTATACAGCCGAAGTTAAGCCATAGGCTCACACCTGTAACGAAACAACATTGGATGCCTTTTACACGGCAAAATAATCCTACTTTGCGCTTAGAAATGGAAATAACGAAAGTGGAAACCTGTTGGTGTTGCTAATGTCAATGTTGTGGAGAGAGTGTCGTTGAATTGAAAGAAGATAGATTGGTTTAGGATGGAAGATCGTCCACAGCCTACAAGCACGTGTAAAAGGGAGAATGAAAGGTGACGCTCAATTCATTGGTAATTAGCACAGCAGTTCTTAGATTGTCTGCCTGCACACACCTTGCAATCAAGCACTGCACAATCCATTGAGATGGAAGGTGGAATTGACATCTGCGAGGTTCTGGCTTTGCACGTGTCGCACGCAATGTAATCATAGGGGATTGTGTTTGGGTACATACTTAAAACCAAGCCGTTTTTAATGGCGCGTCGTGGAAGCGTTTGATTTGCGGCTCTGGAACACCGTTGCCTTTTCGGCGAAAGAAAGGCAATGACATCGTATTGGGCTATCGCATCAGACGCAGCAGATGTTTGACCGACTCCAATGATCGGCGAGGCTAGTTTTGACAGCACTGCGAAATGAGATGCGTCTGGTCAGATAAACCCAGCTAAAACCAAAACACGCTCATTCTATTCCTCGCTGGTGAGATCTAATAGGGGTCCATATTATATCGAATAATGAGGTGATATAAGAATACCAAGGTCTTCTCCCTTCATTTGTCGAATAATTGCCGATGTCCATGGTTGGTTTGGCAAACAGGTGCGCTGCTATTGTTGCCATGTCGACTATGTGACTGCAGCGAAACAATTCCAAGTGTTTGGCACTGAGAACGAGATCAGGGTTGGCAAACGCACGATGGTCGATTTCCCCTTGTCGGTGTCCTTGCTTTGCAAACAAAAAATCACAAATCTTTCGTTTGTCTTTTCACTTTCAACACGAAGGCGCTCATCACTCAACTGCGGCCCCATCTGTCACCGCTGACATGCTCACCAGGAGCACATTGATAGCGCAGACCTGGCATGCGTGTTCTCATGTCCACACTTGGATGGCAGGATGTCCCCAAATATCTGGAGGGGCAATTTAATCGCTTATTGAGATGGAAATGATTTGCACAAGGTGAACATCGATCCATTTGATTTCATTTTCTTTGAATACATCACAGCGGCTTGGCGTTGTCCTCTTCGCTGTCGCCTCCCACACCCGCTGACCCAGCTGCAGGCGCACAACGACAAATGACTGACTCCGTTCTTCAGCTGTTACCGCGCGCGCATTTATAATGAAACGCTTCCATTGCCTAGCTTGCCACGCATAACACCACATGAACGCAAACTCACACGCGCGGTGTTTTCACAAATGAAAGAATCACATTCCCTTGAGCATGATGGATGAGCTATAACTCAAAAATTAAACCATCGATGACATCAGCCAGCTTAAACGGAAGAGAACAAAAGACTGAACTCAATGGCTGCGCTTACTCCTTACATGATATAGACACATAGTGCATTAGCTTGTGCTGCTTCATTGTCTCGACAATATGCTGCCCTGTGGCTTTCATCTGATGACTGCTATAGACAGGTGGTTGTCAAATAGCAATGGCCGTTAAGGCAGGGTTGTTCGCTAAGGGGGCATCGCGGTATGGCAAAGAGCACGAGTGAGCTGAGTCGACGGATGGCATGTAGTGCTTTTTTTATCATTGAAAACAACCTCCCTTTTCGACAATCTGTTTTCAGCATATGTATGGGACTAGAGCGTTTTCCTATGATGTTCTTCTGAGTGGAACTCCATGCCGCAAGTGGCAAGATCTGCTCTGTAAGACAGCATTACGTTTTAAGTGAATCCATTATACTTTGCATGAGATAATGGTGCTCGTATTTGGGAAACTAATGTATCC
This sequence comes from Calvadosia cruxmelitensis, assembly GCA_900245855.1. Classification (NCBI taxonomy): domain Eukaryota; kingdom Metazoa; phylum Cnidaria; class Staurozoa; order Stauromedusae; family Kishinouyeidae; genus Calvadosia; species Calvadosia cruxmelitensis. Next base: position 42,441 of record OFHS01000002.1, on the reverse strand, counting down.
ATTGTATAAGTGCTAATGAGCAAGCTCTGAGAATACACGCGATAGAACTACCGAACAACATGATAAATAGTACTCTGCCCGACAATCAAGGGTTAATTTGTAGATCATGTGGTTTGTTTTGTAGTTAACAAGTTACCATACATTAGGCTAGCTTTTATTTTGATTTCTACTGGTTTGAATTGTAGCAGCAATATATTTTCTGTACATTGATCGTTCCGCACTGTTCCTGTGCCTTTGGTTTGGGACTCCTTTGATCTCGGAGTCAGGTCAGACAGGTGCTGGTAAAGATATCGAGATATACCGAGCAAATGGAGATTGGTTTGATCTTCTGAGTTTTGTTGCGCTCGTGTCGATCCGTGTCACAAGCTAGCAACGCCTACAATGCAACAGTGGCAAACTGTATCGTCTTTGAGACATCGTAATGTTTGCATGATCTCGTAATTGGGTATAGAATGGCATCTAAATTCCTGCAACTCTTACTGTCTTTAAAATTACAAATGCAGAAACATGTCCACTAAATGTAAACCGATAGATTCACGCAATATGATTATAATGAACTTGGAAAGTAATCTAATCGATAGTTATTTTATCAGTCGGGTGGAAGTAATGTAAGTGACGCTATTCGCTGCCAATTTTATTGGACTTTCGCTTTCGAATTTCTTCCAGCGACGGCTGGTTTGAAAACTTGCTTCAATGGACCAAGCGCAGTCCCAACGCATGACGGGACACACTTGTTTTTAGACACGTGACTTTGAGCGGAAATCTACAATTTTGACAGCCAAGAACAATCCTTGAAATTGACCCTCATTGACAAGAGTACGGTTGATTGCGTTGCTGCGGTGGTCTATGAATGGGCCTGGGATGACCATGCTTGAATAGTAAAGTCATACAGTCAAACCTGTATTAGCGGCCACCTCTATAGAGCAGCCACATGTGTATAAAGACCACTCTTCATAGCCCCAAAATGACAGTTTCTAGAGAAATGAGCCTGGACAGAAAGGACACCTGTCTATAAAGGTCATTTTCCTCGGATGCCAAAGGCGACCACTATGGTCAGTTTTCACTGTATAATGTGTATATTCATCTAAAAGTTAAAGAAAGGCTAAAGGGTTATGATGAAAGGGAAGCATCAACCCTACGACTGAACCTAACCAGCTTATTATATGTACTGTGTCCGTGGAAAGGGTTTTGATCAGTCAGAGGAAACAGTCTGCAAGCAAAAACCTCGCGAAGCTAAGCGAAAGTAACAATCATTAGATAATTTGATTTCTTTTTCTATTTTTGCAGAGGGATGTCGATGATAAGAGGCCTCCAAAACGGGGGTCGAAGCAGCATCGAAAAAGAGCAAATGCAGATCAGCATAACATGGATGCTGACTCAGCAGATAGTGACGTAGAACGGATCAAGTCCAGATGTATCGGTAAGGAATGCTTTAGTCGCATGGCTCTACCTTCAATTCAGCTAAATCAACTATTGCATCGAATGTGAGCCTTACCTACTACCATTCTAATTGGGTATTGAACATGTCCAATTAAATTAGCGCCAGGAAATAAACAGGGCTGGATATTCCCACATGTGATAACCAACTGAGCTATTTCCGTAAAAGGGTCTGCTGCGTTCAAAGGAAAAGTAGTTGTAACTACTTCTCTGAACAGAACAACATTAATGCAACGACGAGCTGAAGATCAGTTGTTTGTTTCACAATATTGCAAACCATACGGGCGCAACCGCATTCAAATGAGTTGTTGTTGACAACCAAACAGAAATAACAGAACTTCTCCATTGGAACACATGAAACGGTGTTATTAACTTGTTGTGGACAGCTGTTTGTAAGCTTCTGAGGTCCTCCCGCGCCGCTTGCATTGATACGGCTGAATAGCACGAGTGAGTCCTTACGCTGGAATTCACGATGGCCAAGCGGAGAATGTCTCATCTCACAAACGAAAAGAAAGAATAGCATTGTTGAAGTCGAATGGTTATTCAGGTTTGAGAAAAACTTGAGTCTGATTCTGGTTTAAAAACAAGGGAGCTACGAGGACAGCAACTCTTCGCGCCAAAAGTTTAATTCAAATATTAAAATGTGTAGGCTGTGGGTGGTAGGTAGAGACGATGGCAAATGGAATTTACAATCAAGATTCAGACGAGAGAACATAAATTGTGAATGACGTGGCTAATTGTACTTGAAGTTTGCAATGATATTTGGTAAAGCGAACAATTATGAGAAGATAAACAAATTACAATGCCAGCAGAAATGAGAGAGAGAGAGCGAGAGAGCAGGCGGGCTTGTGAGCTCCCAGTAGTCCCGGCGAAGCCAGAAGCCACTCGTTTACAAGCAGCAATGAGCAGTGTTAGTGGGAAATGCCCCTACGATAACCCGATAAGTTAGAGAATAAATTCATCATTATTCTTTATTTTATTTCCGCTTTTTAAGTTAGACAAAAACAGTTTCATCCATGTTCAGTTGTTTCTACCATTCGACATTCAATCAATGGTTTACATTGTCAAACTAAGTTACGAGATACGAATTTCTGTGCCGTTTCGACACAGTTGACAACTCTAATTCAATTCTGTGTTTACACTTACGACCGAGTCTGTCTACACGGGTCACGGCCGTGCTCATATGGTGGCTGAATACTTCCTTGCCACCATCGAGGTATCTGGAGCGATTTGACAGGAGGCGATAACCTGTTACTTCGACGGGTGATTTTCATGTAAACGATACAAGAAATCACAATGCCGCCGTCCAAATTATCATATAACCAACACCAAGATGGCTCGACACAGGTGTAATGCCTTCACCAAAGGAAATGGAAAAGAATCGAATAAAAAAAAGCCACGCGGTGATGTGAACGGAGCAATCGGGATTACATAATCCAAACGGAACTCAAAGGCGATTGAATCACACTCAGACGACGGAGCGAAGAGTGGTTAATTTGCACAAACGAGATAGGACTTAATTCATTTCTAATCTAAAGCACAACACACGATTTACAACAGGAGAGGCAGAAAGGACTTCATCAGAAAGCAGTGCCGTCAGTGAGTTGTCATAGAAACGGATGTAGATGGATTTCGTTCAGTTTTGATTTCGGAAGACACGACACGGATCACCAAGCACGAAAGATCGTTCTCGGGGGTTGATCTTCGTATCGGCATGTAGGTTGGTGTTGCTGCCCGATTATATAAAATCCAAACAAACAAGAAATCAAGACAGGAGTCAGATTATTCCAGCGAGACTTAAACACATACTCTCAAGCAATTTGCCAAAAGTAAGTAATGCCATCGCTAATACTCATTCAGATGAAACATTTAAAATTGCGTCTTGTAATGTGTTCAACAATTGAAGCGGAAAATTCTTCTCTAAAACTCAGAATGTCTTTCAGTTAGGACCTTATTATATAAATACATATGATTGAAAGTAAATTAATAACCACATCAAAAAAACTGTTAAACCTAAAGTGGGCAAGTATCAACATCGACCACTGGATGGACAGATCAACGTAAATATTCTCCCTGCGATTTTGGAGATCGAAGGATGAAACAAAGAAAATAAAAACATCATCGTGGCATTGTTTTATTCATTCCTAAATTAACAATTAAACTACTTTCTTTCCATTATATATTCTGAAGCAGTTTCTTTCTATGGACAGCTACGAAACCATGAGCCTAGCCTTATAGTTTGTAATAGACAACACGAATGAAAGGTTTGTAGTGTGATCTGTTGAACAATTTAAAAGCGCACCGCATGGTCGATCCGATTTGAAAAGGGACATCCGTTCTCAGTATTATATGAAGCATGCTACACTGATGGTATGCTCATTCAAGGCTAATAATATGCACACATTTTCCGATTCCTTGTCGTTACAATTTAAGAGGATTGCGAATGACTGCGGCCATTTTCCGCGCGTCTCTGAAATTGCAAAATCGTTACAACGCACGCTGTTACTATAAAAACTTCCATTGAAATTTCAGGTTCCACAACAAGGAGCTATATATTGATCAATCCAGTCCGTGAGAATACAGACACACTGCCATAGTATGATCTTGAAACAGAGAAGACATTTGTTGATCATGATCCATTGGGACATGAACGGTGGACGATTTTTATGTTATCACGCGCGTGTCGGTGTGTAGACTGCAGCGCGGTAAATGCGACATAAATCGTCCTTTAGTACTTGAGATATTTCACCAACAGTTTGTCTCGCATCGATGACAATTTTCCTCCACAAAGCGGTTGATTGTTCATAGATCAAATGAGGTAGATCAAGATCATGTCTTTCGAAGGTTTCCTTATGGCCTCGGTCACTTGACCTGTTTCCCGTAGAGCTCACTTGTTTCCCGGGTGCTTCTGAATGTCGCCATCTTCCCCTTCGCTTGCCATCGATCGCAAACACAGCCGAATGCAAGTCAGCATGCATGCAGAGTATTTTGTAAAGCAATAATTATATCATGCCAGTTACTATAGGCATGGACTAATGCAGATTTCATGCATGCTGCTTGCCTTTAGGCATCGCCCGCTTGATTGCTACAGCATTGCAAGCATCAAATGCACTGTGGGGTGTCTTACTACCGCAGTATGGGTGTGGTTGTCTGAGCAGATATGCTTCATGGCCGCTTGCATTTCGTTTCTGAGGTCAATCAAATGCATGGAACATCGTACAACACTGATAAGTGGTATGCAGGTGGGGCCGATATCAGATTTCTTGGTTGAGTCTCATGTGGCGTTTACATCGTTCTATCAATCAATCTCTTTATTTCTGTTCATTGACAATGATGTCTGCTTACTTCGTCGTATGAAAATACTTCACATGCCCATGTGGCTGATGCGGACACAATGGCCAGCGGCAAGGCCTGCCATTGTCTTAATCAGCATGCTGCTGGTCAGTACCAGTTACGGGCTCGACCTATTACTTTGCTCCCTCCCAACCACGAGTTGCGACCAACTGATCATTTTTCAAATCTTTTCAAACTGTTTACAAACGGAGTCAAACCAGCAACTGGTAAGGCATTCCGCAGATCAAACGCGAGGTCTTCAGTAACGTGGCCGAGCGTTTATCGATTCCAAATGGCCAAGCGTGGTACGAGAAGCACTAACATCAGTTGATGCACCTCATTTATCACTTTGAAACATGTCCAGCATGTTGGTTTTCTTGACGAAATTCTATCACAATGAAAGGACACGCGATACCAAGTGCCCCAATGTTGATTTTGCAAATGCCCTTCGTCAACAAAGCATCATTTGCCCAAGGCATTTGCCCTTCTTCCGCAAATTGACTAACTAAATTGAAAACTAACCCGCGTAGCTAATAGCAGCCAATTACGAACAAATGACGATACAATAAGCTGAAGTTAGATAAGAAGCTCTGCCCGGCCGTCTCCACCATGATTGATGGGGCATGTAATTAGGCGTTGTCTTCTGGCGTTGTATACCGTTATCAGCAGCATCGACAATTCTCAATGAACTGCTCAAGTGCCTATCGAGCATTTAACTATTTGGAGTCGACATATATCCGTTATCTCTGACAAGTGATAAATCGCAGAGACGGTGAAGCGTGCTAGGACTTGATCTGGGGCATCGCGCCTAACTACCCGTTTACACCATCCAACAACCTTGAAACTTACCAGCGAAAACGGGCACTAGTTCGCGGGTGAATGTTGACAACTGAGACTTCTTAAAGACTGATCAATGAGTTTCTAGTCAGTCTCGACCAGGCAGTCGAAGGTAGATTTATGAAGCCTCGACCTAAAACGGCTTATCAGCTACAAATCTTTTGGGATAAACCCCATTATTTCAACAACGGTGAATATCACAAGGTTCGCATGCAACAGAAGTCCTATCAATTTTCTCTTAGGAAAAGACGTTACTTATTTTACGCTAGCAATGGTTTATTGGCATGTCAAAATGGAGCTGGAACCTTTCAGAGGTCAAACAACTCTCGATTCACATATGGCTGATGCCTTTTCAAGTCGTCTAGCCCCTGGGATGGCTGAGCACACGTGCTGTGTAGACAATGACACGTTAATCAGTCGTGCAACAAGGGACTTCACAACGCCGTCTACACGTTCAAGCCTAAACAATAGAGATTATCCCCGTTGTTGAAGCAGAAGATTGGAGGTAAAACGGACAGAAGCACTTTAACAATTGTCAAGCCCCATGTTCTTTTCAAGTCATCGACAGTAAAGCCAGCCGTGGACGGACTAGAAAGCCGATCGATGGCCATGGCATACCGCCCATGTAGCATCACAAAACGACGTACTCTGTGTCTTGTTACGTTGAAGCATCAACTCATGAACGATGCCCCTGCAGATTCTAACGGGTTTCGAAGGTATTTTTCCTTTGCTTGCATAGAAATAGCACGATAAAAGCGTTGGTAAGCAAACACAATTCACAGAGATTGCTCTTACCGAAACCTCAGATTGAGTCTTACGCAATCGCACGCTGGCTGGACCAAATTATAAATCAATAGAGGGCCATTTGCTTTTGTTAATGGAGGACTAGATGTGCCCTTTAACAAAGCAAGAACAATTAGCGCTAGCCTTTGCCAATAGTTGGCTTGCACCTGTCAAGCTCTGCTGACAGCTCCTAATGGCACGCGAACAATAAAGGCGATACACTATGGCACTGTGCAGGGCAGTATTCAAGGCAGACTACCTTTGTTCTGCTGCAAGCAAGCCATGCTTGTCAAAGAGAATGATCCAGCGCGTTTGTTTGGACTCAACGGTAATCAACGATTTTGAGCTGTATAGGAACGGCGCGTGCCGCAGGCATTTGCTCTGCACGCTGCAGGAAGTCAAATAGATGAAGGCGAAATTCAGTGGTATTGTCTACTGCCTTGCATAGTCCCTGTGAATTAATATCCAGATGTGGGCCACGCCAAATTGCTAAATTAACGCCAAAGCGTTGCTAATTGATAACATCAGTGCAGAGATATTCACAGCAGTTAGTGCCCTCTAAGATTGACCGTATTAATTCACATCACATGCACCAGGGGGCGGCTTAAAGAATTAGTGAAATCTCTCTTTGAGCTTATGTGACTTTGACAAATCGAAGGGAGTAGCATCATTGAATTGTACGGCGCATCAGCTCGCGAAGGGGAAGAATGCTCAGCACAAATTAAATGCCGTTCAGTTGCTCATTAATTGTATCTAAGTTTGTTTAGAAAATCGATTTCCGTTGTTACCGTTTAAGCCATAGTTTGTTTGCAATGGAAATAATGCGACTATTGTTTGAAATAACGTTGCAGTGGTGGTTGAATGAACAAGTGTGCTTTTGTCTTTGGGGGCCCAGCAGATTTGCCGGACGGGGCAATGGATGGACTGTGCTGAGCACGTGAGACACGATGCCATGTGATTGGTCAATGCAGCCGGCAATCCGACGCGGGATTGGCCAGCCATGCACATGTCAGATCAGTTTACTATTGCACCTGTTGCTCTATGCTCTTTTTTTCCCAGGGCTCCATTCGCCATATATATACCGCGCCACCAGCCAAGAGCACCACACTATTCAGGAGCGCCAGGGCACGGCGGAGCAGCACCACCAGCAGCAGCAGCAACAACAACAACAACAGGAGATCGAACAACAACAACAACAACAGCTACAACAGCCCCTCAAGTCAGTAACGCACTTTCCAGCACTGCACAGGCAAGGCAACAGCAAAGATACGCCGAGGAGAACAAACGGAAAGTCGGACTTTGACGTGGAACGCAACTGGCTGGATTTTAAATTTCCCAATGCTTTAGTAGCTCACTTGACTGGCGATCACCTTGACAACGGATTTGGTAGTGGCTGCTGTCATCGTCGAGACTGCACTCCACCTTACAGCAGTCTGTCGTACGCAGGAGAGGGAGCACTGACCGGTGCGGTGTCACCAGCCACAATGACGATGTTCATGACGTCTGGCTCAGAGCATCAGGGTCTTGTGCCGCCGCCATTGTCAAAGGCAGATGCCACTTTGCTGTCGTTGAAAGAGGAACGCCTGGCGAGGGATGCTCACTTGTTCGACGGTGGAGACACGGATGATGAAGTGCGAGACGAAAAGACATTCTACAACTTGACCACCGTATCGACGAATGGCTTCGGAGGCCTCCTCGGCAGCGGAGGGACAACTCCACCTCCACATCATTCTCACCAGCAGCACCATCAGTCATCGTCAGGCGCAGGACACGGACACGGTAGCTATGGATTTGGAGGTAGCAACTGGAGTAATCTCATGAGCAACTTCAGCAGCAGCGGAGGTGGTGGCGTGTGCTCGTCTGCTGGTATGGCCACTGTGAACAACGTCAATATGGCCGCCCCGACAGGCAACAACTTTGCATTCAGCTTCTCTAACTTCAATGGCGACTCGGTGTTCTCTTTCAAGGAGACGGCCAGCCACGGCATGCACCCACTAAGCCCACAACCCACGTCTTCATCTGCTGCCAGTTATCTTTGTTCAAACGGAGGGGCATTGTCGAAGTCAAATGCGTTGTCACCGTTACCTCTCGGTGAGCCCTCGTCAGACAAAAGAAGCGATAAAAGTTCACCTGGTTCTGTCTTGACGCCACTGACGCCGCTTGGCCACGGAACTGCACTGTCGTCGTTCAACAGTGAAGCGTTCACACTACGCGACGTAGGCAAGGGACGGTTTAGCCCGCCGCAGCAAACACACTCATCGCTTTCCTCGGCAAACTACGGCGGCGGTGGCTATGGCCCTTCATCTTATGGCGCGTTCAAGAACAGCGACTACCTCGCCGCGTCGAACAACGGCAATGATTGCCAGCAGGGCGGAGGGTCGTCAGGACTCGGACTGATCAGGAGTGCTAGCTTCTCTGACATCGGCAATGCCCGCTACAGTTCCACGCCGCCCGAATTCTCCGGCCACAACCAGATGGACCTTCTAGCCAACTCAGCGATGTACATGCAGCAACCGCGCGGCATCTGCAGTCCGAATATGAACCCCTTCATGAAGTACAGTGGCTATCCTAGCGGAGGCAGCGCCAGCAGCGGCGGAGGCAGTGGTCCCGGCAGTGGCGGCAGCGGGGCTGGCTCTCAGTACAACGGCAGCGCCGGATCAGTGATGAACAATGTCAATTCGATGCTGTTCAATCAGGACCACGGACTGAGCATGGGCCTTGGTGGTATGGGCAACCTAATGCCGACATCAAGTCAAGCTCAGTCGCACGACATGTCTACGATGGGCATCAACCAATCGTCGCAGATGCTCCAGGAGAAGATCAAGAATGGCTGCAACGAAGACATTGTCAATGACTTGAACTCGAAGAAGGTCGGCAGCAAAGGCTACTTGTGCGAACTGTGTGGTAAAATTTACACTCGCAAGTACGGCTTGAAAATTCACATGCGCATTCACACTGGCTATAAGCCATTGCGTTGTAAATATTGCCAGAAGCGTTTTGGTGATCCTAGCAACATGGCCAAGCATATAAGGCTGCACGCAGTTGGCGATACGCCATATAAATGCCAATACTGCGGTAAGGTTCTTGTCAGGAGGAGAGATCTCGATCGGCACATTAAATCGAGGCATCCCAATGGCCAGTAGTTTAAAACTTGTTACTTTCTTGTACATAATTACAGTTTAAAAAGAAGCGCTAAAAGATTTTAGAAAGTGTAAAAAATCAATTGTGAGATTTAATCTTTGCAAAATTAAAAATAAATTTGATAGATTATGCCATTCGTAGTGTTTTCATGACTCACTATTTCAAAGAGATTGGCCATAGAATCTTCGTTTTATGTTCACATCATCAGTGGGTCTGCTATTTCGAAGTAATTTACAAATGCAAGCATTTCTTGATTATTTTGGTTGCCTCTCGCGTTGTGCTTTCCTTGCATGATCTTGTTAGTTGGGTGACATTTTGCGACAGTTGTGAATGTTGGCGTCAAAACAGTCGCTTTTGGGGGCACACGATGTTAGCATGTCAAGTAGAAATGAAGATTAATTCATAGTAATTTATAATCTAGTCTGATGCAAGCTAAATTCATTAGAGTTTCACGGAGTTTTATTCGCTTTGACAGACGTTATTTACCATCAAGTTGAACAATCAACGCCGTTTGGTGGCGTCCATGCTGCGCTCTGCGATCAAAACATCTCAATGACAAGGCTAGACCACGTAGCCTGTTGATTGACAACAAGGCATGCCATTCCGCTCCAACCGCCTCAGAAAACTCAGCTCAAAGTTAACACTATATCGCTTGAAACTGATCTGCTGAATTTCATTGTAGCAAATTTCAACTTTGTGTCTGTCATCTAGTCAGAAGACGCAACGGGGTGATATTTGACAGGGAAATATCGGAGAGACCACCCGTCGCAATTTCGAAGGCACTGATAATATCATTTAAATGCAAAATTGGTTTTTTATAATGTTGCTTGCTCTTGAGGCCTATACGTAAAAATTGAGCAGTGGATGACAGGTTGCGAGGCAATCAGTTCGAGGGATACCAGTCATTTCGTGAGTGTGATGTGGTTGTTTAAGGCTGTCGGCCATTCGTGGGAGAGAGTATCTCTTCCGATTAAATAATTAATAATCTAAAGGATTTTGTTTGACTGCAACGTCAATCGAATGACTTCCGCCACCAGTTTCATTCAACGCAGACGCACGTGGGACGAACAACAACGAGGGCTAGATAGGTCCCAATCTCCTTCGCATCCGACGCAACATTCATCTGCCGGCATTCGATTGATTTGCGTTGAGCAATAGAATTTATCTCAGCGCGATGTCATTTCTCGTATTTATAATTTTCAAGCAGATATTGTCTCGTTGATTGCAGGCCAATCTGTCCTGTGATCAAAAAGTGTCATATTTGCCAGTCGACGGTGTATTCTAATTATAAATGATTGATGAGAGGCCGTGAGCGCTGTCCATTGACCCTGAAGATTCATTCTCTTGACGCACAACGAGGCTACCTCGCTGACCAACGCCAGTTAATTCCATTTCGTTGTAAATTTCGAGCGATCATAAACAGGTTTTCAAAGAATAACAAAAATTGGACTATAGAGAAAGTCTAAAGCGACAAAATGTTATTTCATTTCGATGCACAGTTAGAGAAGTAAATGCCCATCTGGAATACAGATATTCTAGCATTTCACAGGGAACTTAGTTCCCCAGATTTGAATTTCAGTAATTAAAATATTAAATATATTAATTAATGCCGCATGATTTCATCTATAGGACCAATGGGCTTTCGGACGGGCATTTCAGAGATCACATGAAACTGACTTGTTTCAGAGATCTTTCAATCTGATCAAATCTCAAATAATTTTGCTTTGAGAAATCTTCATCTATCATCGATTCACATGGTAGATAAGAGCACGTGTATTTGAAACGGAGAGACTTAAAAAACGTCCAAGTGGGTGCGTTCCTCTGCCTTGAGCGCACAATACAACGGCATGCAGATATGCCAGAGATTAAAGGGGAACCTTGGAATGCCCTTCAATATGAATATCATATAAATAATTTACATCTATATTTGAAGGTTCAGTCTCGTTGTCTCCTTCACAGTTGCTCATAATGATGTTCCAAGGGTATTTTGTGAGCAATATTATTTTTATAAATCTAATCACCGTGTTGATTTGTTTGTCAGCCATATTGATTTCTGATTTGCAAAAGGCATTAATTTGTTAAATAAACTGCATATCAACAATAATCCCTTACTGTTTCGCACGTGTACATAAATTTGGAAAAATATTCGTGGAGCGACGTGAACTGTTTGCAGCCATCTAAACTCGCCAGAGAGCGCAGAAGTCTTCCGCCGAAAAAATCCAAAAAATTAACTAACTTTCCAATCAAGCAAAGTTTTAATTGGTGAAACTGAGAGGCTGGATTTCTTGTAGTTTCAAATGATTCCTAGTACTTGATTACTCTCCATATTTCATAATGTTTCATATAAATGACATCTAGAAGCATTGTTGGAGTAAGTACAAGGTAAGTGCGCATGCATATTTGTATTTTATTCTCGAACATTCTGAAAGAAGCGCACCACTTTAAATTACAGTAAAACGGAGCCAATAAGATAAGCTATAAAGCTATCAAGATATCAAACTAAACATGCACTAATTGAGAGCTAAACATTGTCCATATGAGTTTGCAGTCTCGCATTCCAATTTTGAGTTTTTCAACTACAGATTTCTGGAGGATGATGGCGAGAGCAGAGACATTTAGGGGCGCATATAAAATGCTGTAGAAAGAAGAAACTATTAAAATAACGAAGTCAGCGGTAGTTTTTCTGAACACCAGGCATAAAAATCTCTTGTTCCTTTCATAACATGTCATCAAGAAACTCTTTTGCTCCCGTGTGATCCCATGGTGGAACGATCTGTCTGAAAATGTTTTTACTGCGCCAACAGTGTCTTATTTCAAGTGTCGTCTAGACAAAATAAATCTAGTAAAATATTGTAAACTATCATAGGCTATGCGTTAATGATATTTACATCCTGTATTTGCCTTTCGTACTGAATTTTAAGGTAAAATCAAATCAAATCAAATCAATCCATTGATTGATTGCTAAAGTGTATTCTTGGTTTTGCAAAATAGCATAATTTTAGGAGACTGACAAGCTATAAATACGATCCAATTAAATACGACCTAAAACAGATAAATATTAAAATAAGATATTAAAAAATAAAGAAAATAAGATCAGGATAATATAATAAAATAAATAAGAGATTTGGAGTTAGTTACCATCCGCATGTATAGGAAATTTGATTCATTTTAATATAAAAAATTGATTTACTTTGTGAAATACATCTTCGTTGTAGAATAAAGGCAATCGCCACACGTACAGGTAACCACTGGCCTTCATAGCTACAGTATCTCATTAAAAAGGAATCATTTTGAAAGCCAACATTTTCAAATTCACAAGAGTAGCATGTGATAGAAACGAAAGCTTATCAGTAATAAAAAATCTTTGAATTTAATGTCATGTTTTTCAGGAATAAATATAATGAAATGTAAGGTGAAAAGGAGCACTTTCAAATTTCTGTGGAAAGAAATGTACTGCCTTAGTTTGCTAAAACTAACAACCTAATCGAAGAATTTGCTAGCGGTAATTATGTTTTTATCAAGAAATGGGCAAAATATGACGGGAGCTTAAAAATCTAGCAGACTTTTATAGTATGAACACCAACCTGCAGATATTTGCGAGCATGCATTTGCCTAGTAGTAATAATTATATTTTGATAATAAGACTAGCATTTACTTCAAATTTTATCATCACACCTGCCCTAATGACAACGAGGCATGTGGAAATAGAGAGGTTAACTTTTTAGATGTGTTCAGTTTTCAGGTTGCAGTTTCGAGTAAGAGAGTCTTCGGATTTGAAATTTCTTATGCATTTGTAATTCTGCTTGCGCCGTTATAGGACGGTCGCTTTACAATTTAGCCTGGGATTTTTAGTAGTTTTTGTTTCTTTGATAAGTTTAGTAGCAAGTATTATAAATATTTCCAGAGTAATTTTATAGTTAATTGTATGGAAATGAAATAATAATTAGAAAAAAAATTGCTTTGTTCTCTCATCTTGATTAATTTTCCCTGTAATGCTCTTGGTTGTTAGGCATTAATAATACAAAACATTTCAATTAAAATTATATTTATTCATATTATTCATTCTAGCATTTCTATCGACGTCATCGGGTTATAGTTGATAAATGAAATGTGAGGAGTGATCGTAGGCCAACAGACATCAGATTCTTAGCACTTCATCCTATGGTCTATATTTATCTGCAACATTTCATATCAAATGCTCTTCTATGTACTTACGCCATGTGCTAAGCAAAAACGAAGACAAAGTCAATTAATAATAAAAATTAAACTATAATAATAAATAATAAATACCATTATGCCATAAATATCAAATATACTAAAATTAATTCATGATCTTGCTTTGTAAAACAATACGATATGTAACGAATATTATAGAAAACACTTGACAAACATGTGGATACAGTTTTTACCTTAAAATTGGGTGCAAATAAATCTCATATCAATATTAATAATGAAAAGACAACAAGCGATTGCTCAAATAATTATTGTTCAATTAGGATAACTTTTATATAATAATATTGAAAAATAACACAAACAAACAAAATTACATTAAGATTTTCTAAATATTCTTACTTTGATTTTGTCTCCCACTTATTAGACTTCCGTTACTTTTTATTTTAAAGTTTTGGCCGTAACATGATTAGAGAAACATTTGGACCAATAAATTCATACCGCTTCTTGATTACTGCTCATTACAATCAAACTATAGCTGATGAAGATTTCATTACTTCCCTTCAGCCAGACATCTGAGCAAAGGAATCAATTGCTAACCACATTACTTGATCATTTGCTTTAACAATGATAGAAAGTACAATAAAGGTAATTAAAATATGCTGCAGGAAATTATTAAATGCTGCATAAGCAAGCTTCTTCAGCTTTCATCTGTTGCTTAATTGTTGGCGAATTCATAATGATTTACACATTAACTTGCATTTGAGATAATGTCGTGGCACAGGCCTTCGACTACATACCGTTATCCTAACCACGACAACGTTCACACTTCCCGACGAAGACACGATTAACAGAAACATAATTATGATGATACAGAGTACAACGATTATAATTATATGAAAGTTACAATCTGTGTTTCTCATTACGCAGCAGAATAAACTCGATTGAAAAATAATCATTACACGCGTACCCAGCGTAGAAGATACATATCAGCAATTGAAATAGAACAACGGTTAGATTTTCTGCCTTTTCAACTCCATCCTATCTACTTTTCACTGAATTTCAATGCAAATAGAACTGCAGTTCAATATGAGAGGTCTTGCTTTATGTACTTAAATGTCATATCATATGAAACAGTAAAAGGGGAATCAAATAAAATGCTTTTAGACTCATCGATTAAAATTCTGCATAAATGAACCGCCAAGATGAGTTCATTTATGAAACTTGGCAGCCATTGATTTCCATTGAAGGATCGTCTTGATTGTACTAATACTAGCTGATCCTTACCAGCGATATTATATGACTGGCAGATTTACACATTTACCAAAGGGCTTAATTTTGTGAATGCTCTCTCCGTTGCAATTTAATATTACGATGATTTCTTAGATTGCTATCTCAGTTGACATTGTTTCCAGAGTAATTTCTAAGTCAACTACCCGCTGCTTATTATTAAAGAATGACGAAGCGACATTATTGCTAAGTAAAGAATTCGTCCGACAAACACCAGTCACCCGCTAAGCATCTCAACCAAAGAATAGACTGAAAGTATGTTCCTAACAAATATACGGATAAAAATGGATTTTTTTGGATTGTTGCAGAGTAAACATATTGTTGGTTGGGTAAATAGAGAATTGTTTACGCACGTGCCCTCTTTGCAAGCCAACGCACTCCAGCTTTGAAGCGATGAGTCGAAATCTTCGTGAATCTCAGCAGGACTGTCCAGGAAAGGTCACCCAGAGACTTCGATGGAAGATTATTCCAAGACGATGGACGATTCAGTTCAAAAGACAGATGAAATAACGAAGATTCCACTCAGAGAAACTATTCCATCTTGCATCAGGGATGTTTTAAGTCTGCATAGTTTTTTATCAAGCGACTTTTGTGTGTGGAAAATATAATGTTCAATTCAAAATCGGATATGTCAAGATTAAAAACAATACAAGTTCAAGAATAATTAATTAAAATCTAAACTAACATGCAAGTACAATTAAAAGCTATTCAAATGTTACAAAACTATTACAAATTGGAAATCTATATAGGTTTTTGAAATTTACTTTGCAGGATATTTTTCATAACTCCTTTGGCCATCTCAGCACTAAACCATGATAAAAGGCCGCTTTGTTTGTAATAAGTAAACATAAAATGTGCGATAATGGAAGCCACGTGCCACATTGGGGAATAGAACGTCGTAAGAGCTCTGCTGTCATCACATTTAAGCAATTGTCAAACGTTACTTGTCAATCTCTTTATTTGCCCAGCCGGACGATTACCAAGTCAGATCATTCTTTATGCCGTTACAGCCAAGGTGGATTTGACCAATGCCAAACTATGTTGTTTTCTGATTTGGAAATCGTAACAATATTCTTGTAGCGAAAATATAAATCATGAATCCGTTTAAAATAAGTTGCTTTGTATTTGGATTGATTGGTTAGAGGTGCCACCTTCATGTGGCTCCAGCAACACGCCCTGTGATCTCACATCACCCCAATTTGTTTAGCTTTCTTTAGCTAGCTTGAACGTTGAGCCGGCCGTCATACGTCGCTGTTATATAATTCCAACTGAGAATAATGTGAGCTGACATTTGCTGTTGTGCATCACTTAACCTATATACAATATCATAAAGTGTTGTGGTTTAAGTCAATTGTATATGCTTTTCTAGTGTGACGTCACTGACTTAAGACCTGGCCCAATGAAAAATTGGGGTTGCGACCTGCAAGCGAACGTCCAGCCAGCCGGCCAGGTGGAAGGGTACAATAGAGGACTTTTATCTACGTATTTGCAATTGTGGTACAACGCCAAGTAAGCAGAAATTGCAGGACGGCAGAGATTGCGGACAGGGAGGTAATTTGGAGTTGTACTTTACATAGGAAATTTTTACAGAAAAATCTTTGAATTTATAATGAAGTCGGGCAGTTTTTGTTTTGTAAAAGACGAAAGACGAAGATAGAGACTTTCGCATTCCACATAATATATAATTGAGAGAGACAAGTTGCTGGTCCCGCGATAGGGAGAGATGGCAGAGTTCCAAGGAGTACATATGGTCGTTGATGCCAGAGCTCTATGTTGTGAGACACAGCGTAGATAAGAGGACAGACAGAGCTATTACCACGACGAAGTACAGACGGCAAAGAGGAAGATTACAGGATGACACAGCTACATATTCTTACTATCACGTGACGACACAATGACGACATCACATTCACTGTTCACACTGACCGCGCTTCAGCTACTTCAGCTTCGCTGCGAATTTTTAGGTGTTGAAGACTGTAAATGCACACTGGAGGAATCGCTAATAGCAGGGACGGACTGTATTAATCCCAAGCGTCAAATCTCCCAAGGCAATACAGGGGGGGATGTGCTAAACAACTCAGCTAAAACTCAAGGAGAACCCTTGTTTGGTGATTCCATATTCTATTCTACACACAATCAAATCGTAAAGAACTCATCAACAACTGACAATGTACAACTTTTAACGAAGATTGCATGCTTGCTGGCTCTGAAAGTCGGCCCAGTTACAAAAATGTCTAGTCGAATACAAGTTTATTACTGACGGTATTTATACAAAATCGATACAAAAACAGGAACATTTTTCATTTTTCAACTGGAACAAAATTTCACTTTAACTCCAAACGGACATGCAAATTACTATAACACGTAAGAATAGCGGATCTTTTCATGAAATTACGTAAATCTAAAATCTTCTCCCTCTGCAAACTGTTCTTCCGAAACTAGGTTATGACGTAGAACTACTGTAAATGTTTTCCTTTTCGTCGCCAACAAAGGCTACCTTGAATTTCTCTTGAAATTGCAAATGCTTTCCTTGTGACTATCGCTTGTCATATGCTCATTTACAGTCGATTATGTTATCATTATCATCAACCTTAATGTTATTAGGAGCCAGTTAAGGTCTTTAAAGCAAGAATCGCAATTTCGTTGTTGCCCCGCCCTATATGTTCTACCGCCTTCCTTCACGACTCTGGACAACTCTGGTACGAGGTCACAAAATGATCATAATGGCTGACAATAATTGCTGTAGCTGTAACTGTACAGCTGTCTGAGTAACTGAGTTGTTGTGCGAACACGATCACGGTGATGTCTTGATGACGATGTTGCTGCTAGAACAGGAATGAAGCACTGCCAACCGACATGTCTTTAACGATGTCTTGTTACTATATTTGAGTCTGGATAATGACCTTCAAATCATAGATTCATTCGCCACTCCGCCACGGCACACCACAGTCCACAGTGGATGTCTGTGGATAGTTTTTTTTCACACTTTTCAAGGACTCAAGGTCACTGGACAGTGGTCTGATGATGAGCCAAACGCACATATCAAGCTTCTTCTCAAACGTGAGCAAAACGAAACGATGTGGCCGTGGAGAGCCTGTAAGTCCCGTCTCTGAAGATGAAGCAGCATCCCCAGCAAAGAAACGTAAAAGGCCCAGGCCTACTAATACTGCGAATATTCGAAAAAGCTCTGCTCTGCGAGATATTTCAGCCAAGCAACTGGTCCTTCGATATGGGAAGATATTTTCACGTGCCAATGCTGATTTAATGTTCCACCGCTTAGAGACAGAACTCGCTTGGCAAGGCGGCTGCATGGTGAAGATATTTGGCAAGGAATTGCCAGTACCCAGAAAACAATGTTGCTATGGCGATACCGGTCTCACGTATACTTTTTCTGGAACAGGGAATAAAGCGCTGCCATGGATTCCTATACTCCTGGAAATCAAGTCAATTGTCGAGGAACATTCTAACTGTGAATTTAATTTCGTTTTAGCAAATAGGTATAAAGACGGCTCTGAATATGTTGGTGAACATCAAGACAACGAGAAGTGCCTGGATAGCAGATCACCCATTGCCTCGTTATCATTCGGGCAAGAAAGAGACTTTTACTTCAAGCACTGTGAAAGTAGAAAACATAAAAGTACTTCTTGTTCAGAACGTCTTTCACTCCGTCTTGAGCATGGATGCCTATTGCTGATGCATTACCCCACAAACCAGTACTGGTACCATTGCCTTCCAAAGCGTGCATTGTCAAGTTGCCCTGGAGTACGCATCAATTTAACTTTTAGAAAAATCTTAGCTGGATGTAAGTAAAAAGAATTTAAGAAGTTGTAATGTTCTCGACAAAAGAGCGCAATTTGTGTGCCTATGTTGTTTTATCAATTGGCACCAGAGAAGTGTCAGGACAATATAGTCTTATATGACAGGGACTTTAATGAAGCGCCAACGCTAGTGCAACTTCATTGGTTCAGATATGTGGTAATAGTCTCCCTCATTGAGCAGTCAGCTTCCTGATTTCCAATACAAATGAACCTATTTGCAAAGACCATCTGGCCATTAATTCCACTTCTTAAATCTCAATTAAGCCAGTCGTTAGGGTTAGGGTTGCCAGACGTCTCTTATTTCCCGGAATTGTTCCGTATTTATATGCTATGCAGTGCCGAATTTAGTTGATTTTGTTAGACATTTTTGCCAGATTTTGCAAATGTTCCGTATTTTTTCCTCTGTGGTCTGGTAACCCTAGTTAGGGTCTCAAACACCGTGAATGCATCGTTACAATACCAGCAAGTGCAAAGATCATCCACTACATTGCAACGTCCCTGTAATGATCAAAGGAGGGTTCTAGACCCAAGCAAAGCAATTCCCTTTCTGACACATCATTGTACTTCCAACATGACAGTATATGTATAGTACGTGTGACACTGCCTTGACGATGTTGTATCTATGAGGGCATTACAATTAAATAGAATTTTGCTGTCAAGTTACATGATGTAAATTAAGCAAACATATGGATGAAGAGCAAAGGCACAATTCTAATTTGACCTCAATATTTACAAGTTCTGCACTCTTGTAGTGCAGTCAACTAGGTTAGCTGTTCATTGAGGTACCAGAATAATTCAACCAACCGGTTTTATTTACAAGAGGCAGCAATGAACAATGATGATACGCCTTCTCTTGCATCAAAGTAATCACTGCGCCTGCTGCTGATGTCTTGGACAAAACAGCAGTCGTTCACATGCTTTTTGAAAGATATGAACATTCCCCGTGTAGAATGGTTTCTGTGCATGAGGCAATTGGCTTGGAGATTGCATATTAGTCAGAGTAGCATCATGAACAGGAATCTTGTAATCATACAAATCACATTGAAGACGATGAAGCTTTCTTTTTGGCTTTTTTTGGATTCTTAGAGCGACTTTTTGACTTGCAAAGTGGGCACACAGGCGCATTTCTGTGGATCATTTGGTAGCATGCCTCGCACTGTTTCATTGGAGGACGCGAGGCCCTTCGGCGTGAGGCGCTGGTTCTCTGCTGGGAAACACATTTAGCATAGCCAGTAGAAGTGCTCGAGGAGGAAATTGGAGAACCTAGTTGAGTTTCACTGTTGCAAGGCAAGAGGACGCCAATGGACGATCGAGGGTCACATTGAACTACCCTGAAAAAACAAGAATCATTGTACTTGTCAAGGAAATAATGTTAGCGTAATTCAAAGTTTATTAACTTTGCAATTCTAATAAGCTACAATTTAAGAAATTCACTACGAATCAACAGAGCTACAGCAACGTGATCCTTACTCTATAACAATAGCTTAATAATTATTGAAAGTGTTACTGTCACCAAACTTGATACTTCACATTTCGGTAGAGCTCAACGAGAAATTGCGATTGTAAATATTCTCAGAAGTCAATGTCCAGAGGTCAATATCGCTGGTACTCGATGCCTCAGTGGAAACATTCTTTTTGCCAATCTCATTTCCTCATCGAGCTCTACCCACATGTGAAATATCGAATTTGGTAGCGGTAGTACTTTAAAGAATGAATCACAGATATAGCTAAGCAGTTTTGATGAATGAATCATCCATGGTCAAACCTGCTTTATAATATGCCATTTATAATGAAGAGATCAGGTAAGCTCACTCACTTGGTTAATTTTTCATATTCTTCTGAGAGATCAGGTAATTTTTCTAACCCAATCAACAGTCTTTGATGATCAATCTCCTCTTTCATTGGCTTATACTGGGATTCAAGTAACGAATTGACAACATTACAAATCTTGCCACGGCTTTCTTCGGTGTCATGAATAGTATGCTCCATCTGAGAAACAAATCAAATCAAACATTAGGTCTAGCATTGCACAAACAAACAAACAAACAAACAAACAAACAAACAAACAAACTAGCAAACAAAAATAAATAAACCAACTAACTAATCAAATAACAAAGAAACAAGCAAAGACAGATAGAACTCTGCTGTGCACCAGAAACAATGCAGGGCAATGGAATTTAAGATTAAGTACGCAAACCTGATTTAGTTTTGGTTTGTTAATGTTGTAACAGGTAGCTATTTATCTTGCCAATTAATCTGCCTGCCCAATTCTTCTCATATAGGTTACGCACAGCTGCATATTGTACTCATGTTGTTCAGCGTATTTCATATTAGAACACGTTGAAACATCAACTAACTCATTTCAACGCTAGGCAATTTTTCAAAGACAAAACCCACGCCCCATATACTATAGACGACCTACACAGAAAAACATTATTTTAAGTTCTGAGCAATTGCATTTGCCAGCAGCCAAATTAGTATGCATTTGATCGATCATTGCATAGAATTTCAAGCAGCATTCTCAGATTCAGTCGGTCATACCAAATAGCAGTTGTACCGCCTCTATTGTATAAACAACAAAATGTCCAATGCCTATATACACAGACTAACAAGGGGAATTTTTGACATTCAGTAAGCATACTGAGTACAGCAAAACTCAACTGTGCTGTCCAAACAATTCAACAATCCATCGTCATAGAAAAGACTAAAACCTAAACATGGAAAATATTAAGATTGAAGAGCATCTTTTCTTAGCGGTGGAAGGGGATGGGAGTTGTTTCGACTGAACTCGTCTAGCTATTTAGCACTAGTTGGTCCGAGGTGCTATGCAGCTTCAGCCACTGTCGTATTCTGCAGATTAGTTCTCAGCTTGGATACTGCTCCTAAGAGACTGAAATCGATCCTTTTGAACCATTCAATCGCAATGGTTTGCAAGGGCAAGCACAGAAATTTAAAGCTGCCCATTTTACTGTGATAATTTCATCACACTAGCAGACTTCAAGGTGGCCTTTCAAAATAAGGCTCTGTCAAGTTCTGCGCCAATTTGCATTGTGCAACTTTGACCTGGTTTGAGCATAGACCCAATCAGAGCCTTGTTGTTTCCCATCGGTCATAAAATCCGTACTTGCAAATGAGTGACAGGTGCCTGGTTTTGAACAGACATACAAACATCGGACGTTTGTGCAATATAGATATAGATTTTCCAAAAGTTAAGCCCTGGAGACCCTACTGCTAAAACAGATGCGCGTTGTGAGCTGTTCGTTGGCGAGCAGCAGTTCTTACAGAACAATGACCCAGAAAGCCACCAATGAGAGTCTTGTTTTTCCTTTATTGTTCTGGCTTGACCAATCACCATCAGTTATGAAATCTAATTACCTCCAATTCGGGATTTTGAGCTGTGAATGCAGAGCAACTGATCTGTACGATTGCATCATCCGTGATCAGCTTGTGATTATTGTTCTGTTAATCGCAAATAGCTATTCGCTCGTCGTTGGCAACAGTGGATCGAGGGCTTTACATTTTTAATAAATCTGACTTCAACCACGATTTCAAAGAAATAAAAATATTGCTTCCAATAACGTAGACCTGTTGTTTAACATCACAAGCAACATTATTAATTTATCATGAGACATAAAAGGGCAAGATGGCATGTCAATGAATGTAAACATTTCACTCTAATGACAAGGTTACAATTTTTGTGACATTAAATTAAATTAATTAAAGACAACATCACCAGAATGAGCCACGTGCAGACAGCTGAAAACAGGATTTTCGAGTCTACTCTGTAGAGCTCCATTGAAAAGGAATAAGTAGGACTGCTGAGACTCAGCTACATCTCAGTGACATAGGCTGTAAGGTTTCCATGGCAACAAGCTAGTGGGCGTTGCCAAAAACAGAATATTAATAATTTTCAATTAGACTGGAAAGAAACAAAGACAATTGCCTCATTGTGATAAGCTGTCATTTTGTGCTGGATCAAACACAACAGAGAGCGCAATGACCAAATAGCCGTAAGGGATTGTGGAATGGGAGGGGCCAAATGGAAGAAGATAGAAAACATCTGTCACAGCAAGATCATTAATGCTACAATTCAATTCTTTCAACAATCATGACTCTCACAGTTGTGGCATGCGAACACATGTCACAGAACGCCACAAGCAATTCGCAAATCACATCAAAATAGCACAATGACAACTGTGGCCTCTTGGCATTTGAATGAGCAATTCAAAACTGCTTCTTATGAATGATTAGCAGCATATGCAACACAGCTGTGTGGTTTTACCATTTCAATGTCAGCTGAAAGAACTCGCAAGGCGTCAGCGTGCATATGGTGTTCACGTCGCAAGGAGTCAAGTTCAAGTTGGTAACTGCGGAGGTGCTTATCCTCAGTAGATATCAGCTGGAGGTCTTGCAGTAGCTTTGCCTTTATCTTTTCAAGGTTTAACGATTTTGATCTGAAAATATTTCAAAGAGGCAAGCAAAGTTACAGTCAAGGTCAAAAATAAGGCCACTTTAAGACTGAAACAGTTTGCATATTATAACGTTTGAACATGACGGCAAAATGCAATTTCAATATGAGTTTTTTAATTCATAAACCACGTATTATCTATAAAATACAATAAAATAAAATAGGCTAGGTTGGTTTTCAGTCTTCGTGTGAATATGATTCATTATCTTTGTCCAAGTACACAGTCCACATTTTCCTTCTAATTATTAAGCAAGGAATGAAGCTAATTAATAAATACTTAGCAACCTAGCATTGCTCCGCTGTAATTAGGATATGCTTTGTCGCTATATAAAACGAAGCATGGTCATTTTGTATTCGGAAGATGTGCTGCTGCTAAGATTAAGTTGATATTCAAAGTACTTGCAAGCCGGCGTGACTTTCATGCTTGAAAAACTAAAGATTCTATAAAAGTACAAAACTATAGCAGTTCTAAATTTGGAGCAGATGTGAACTTGAATATTCCACGGAAGCTCACATTATATTAATTAGATTAGTGATAACTGATGAGCTTTGTCAAGTGATCACTCACCGTATTTCTTTGATGACATCGAGTTTATAGATCAAATTAGTTTCTTGATCAAACGCCATGGTCGTTCCTCCTGGCGACAATCAGTGTAGGAATGAATCGACGGTTAGCTGTACATGGGCAAAAGTAATTGTTTGGTCAGCTGACATCTAAAAAGCAAATCATTGACGACGAACATGTGGTCGAAGTTCGACAACAATGGCCACCCTATTGATCAGACCTCGCTCGCGCTGACACGCCGTGGCGTAGGGAGATGGGCGGGACCGGGCAATTCTCTTTCGCGTTTTGTGTAATGTCATAATATAATTATGTATGTTTCTACTGGCCGCGCAGTCGAACATTCTAATCACCGAAAATTTAATTCCAGCTAGCAGCTAACTCAATCCGTCGTTTTCACTAAGGGAAGAATGGCAAAGGGGATTGCAATCTAAGAAATTTGAAAAAGCTTCTTCAAAGTATCACGCCTGTCCTTGTAATAATTGCATTCATTTTCCGATTGAAAGAAAGAAAGAAAGAACGATCGATCAATAATAGAAGCTTGAAAGAGCAAACTATCTCTCTACTCTGCACAGTGAAGGCCTAGCCATACAGTTGGCTAATAGTAGATCCTATTAGAGGCACAGTGCATACAATGTACGCTAAGCATGTTCTCTCATCGAAACTGCTTAGTACATCTACTGCGGGGCTGCAACGCATTGTGAGCAATTCAACGTTAAAACAGGGCGTGTCTGTGCTCTAGCTGTGAAGGCGGTCCGTGCTCTCAGTGACAATGTGAGTGAGCTCACCATGAGAAATTGATACCCTTTGATTCTCTCCCGATGGAAGATTGCCATTGAAAGGCAACAATAACGAGCACACTTTTAAGAAGTCTGAACTCGACAGAGGATGGTTTGTTCTAGGCACGGTGCGATTCGCGACTTTATCAATTCGTCCAGCCTGGCATGTTTTCATTCGACAGCGAAGCACTGACAGATTCGATTGTTACTGCGTTTTGAAAAGATTTAGTAGTAATCTGCGATTGTTGGACTATTCAAGTGGATAAATAGACAAGTTTGGATTTGCACCGAATGAAAGTAACTGAGCTGTTGACTTAGCAAAGCACACGTTTCCTCTTATTGTCAAAGTAGCGCTTCTTTCCATTGGAAAAGAGAGACTTCTTTAGCAGAGGAGATTCCACAGGCCAAATAATTTTACAATGCCAAAGACAAAACAGCGCAAATTCGATTGCAAATGTCTGATAGTGTAGAATAACTCTTTGAAACCAATTGCGGCATGTACTCCATTCCATAACAATGAAAAGGCTTTTGAGACTTCACCGATAAAGACATGCGAACAGCGCACATTCAACTGAACCCCTAGCGAACAAAGCCAACGGTCGTCTGGTCCTAACACAGTCACTGCAAGGAATGGCTCAAGCCCTTTCAAATCACCAATAGACTCAGCAGTTTTAAGATTGTTATTACCGACATTTATTTACTCGTCAGCTGGTCTCAAGCCAATCTCCCTTCCATATCAAATGAGCGTGTTCTAAGTAAACGGAACAGATCTCGTTTTATCTTCTAAAACACTGCAAAATTATGCTAAGGATCCTGTGTGAAAACGCTGATGCCCAAATAACAAGGGGTTCATTTTAGAAAAAGCGAAACCCTTCTTCATTTCGCCAGTTCGATGGGTGTTTCGGAACTGTCCGTGCAGCAGATTAAAACCACTACGCACGTCGAACACAAATATAAGTCACAGGCCGATTTTCTTTGGTGTATATTTCTAACAAGCGCCCATCGAGTGTCTACAAAGTCACTTGGTTTAACTTGATTTGCTCTTATCCGCAAGGCGTTTGTCCCTCTCCTCTGCAATCGTCAATCTGATGCCTTTGCCGCGTGGCAGTGATACCATTGCCTTGGTGCCGCGGCCGATCACGAAGATGTTACTCAATCTCGTGGCGAACACGATGCCAGACGCATCCTTGACGTGCACAATGTCGTGCGAGCCTAAGGGAGACGAGAAAGGAACGTATTACGACGAATGATAGAGAAATGAACAACAAGAGCTAGAGGCTTGACTGCCATCGAACGAGGCTAACACGTCCGACGACAAATGACTAAAACACGTTCAATTTGTCTGCTTGATTGTCCTCCTGGAGTTTGCGCTTACACAATCTATACACAAAGCAACATACCCTGTCAAGCATCGGGTTGACTGCATACAGCAATTCGTAATTAATAATACACGACGTGGGTTAGCAGGAGTTGATACTTTCATTAATAAAATAGTCAGACGATTTGCATGCAAGGATGAACACGATGACGTATTGGACGGGATGAATGACTACTCTTTGCTACAGTGATTACGGTCCTGTACTTATTTATTAGTAGTTTCAATCATGCCATGTAAAATATTGGCCTCAGCCTACAAAAGCATTTGTCAACTTTGCTTTCAACCTCAAGCGAGGATTTTGCATCAAGCCAGAAAAGAGCAAGGGCAAAGACCGTGAAGTGACAGTAGTGTGACATCGTCACTGTATAGTCAGTTAGTCACGCGATCGTGGGAATATGTAGCTGTGTCATCTCATAATTATCCTCTTTCCCGTCTGTATTTCGCCATGTCAACAATTCCGCCTGTCTTGTATTCTACGTTGTGTCTCGCACACAGAGCACTGACACCAATGAACATATGTACTCCTTGGAACTCTGCCATCACTTCCTGTCGTGGGACCAGCAACATATCTATGAAATATATGATTATGAAATGCGAAAGGCTCCGTCTTCGTCTTCTAAAAGGGTATTTTCAATCTAACAAAGTTGATGTGGCTATGCGAAGAGGGAAGGTGGTCGGGTCAGCTTCCATGCCTTGAAGATGGCTTTCTTCGCATCCATTCCGTAACTATTTTCTATATAATTAGTATTCAAGGTGATCTGAATAAGTTCTATTGCATTAGTTAGAAGATAACTTTCATTGAATGTATACCACATCTCTTTTGTATTATACAGTCAAACCTGTATTAGCAGTCACCTCTATAGAGCAGCCACCTGTTCATAAAGGCCACTCTTCAAAGCCCCCAAATGACACTTTCTATAGAAATCAACCTGGATAGAAAGGCAACCTGTCTTAGCTGTCTATACAGGTCATTTCATCAGGTACCAAAGGTGACTGTTATAGACAGGTTTCATTGTACCACAGACACATGAGATAACTGTTATGCCACGTACTTGCATGCCTTTCACGGTGGGTGATGATTCCAATACGTCCTGTATTACGTCCGCCAGTAACCATAACAGTGTTACCAGTGTCAAACTTAATGAAGTCAGTAATTTTGCCAGTTTTGATGTCAATACAGACGGTGTCATTCAGCTTGACCAGCGGGTCAGGATAACGGATGGTTCTGCCATCATTGGTAACCACGTACGGCACTGAGTGCGCGCCAACGCCAACACGCTTGACCTTGCCCAGCTTGTACTGTAAAGATAAATTTTATAATATTTATTATTTCCTTAGATTTCAAACAAAGGAGAGCATGCGTGTTGATGGAACCAAATACATAGGCCTAAGCCACAACAAGGATTGATATGTAGGCCTATAGCTGGCGACTGGCGTGAGTGGTAGGGATGCAGATCAAATCCTAATTAATTATTCAAAGAGATTCAAAACTTAGCTTCAAAGAGATCTCAAGTTCTGAGCGGAATTTGTCAAAATTCTTCACTAGCTTTTTGGCATAACCAGAATCTTATTGTCATAATTTTGTGTTTAATCAAACACAAACAGCAACTCGATGAACAAAACAGAAGATGCAACATGTTTTCATTCAACAATTCTTGGAATGTACATTTCGCAGTAGTGTGCTTTCCTTTCACAGCAGTTGGACTACACAAATGCCAAGATGATCTCCAGAGGATCTTTCAATGCAATATGCTGCCTAAGGCAAGCTGTGTAAAACTAGAGTTGCACCATCCCATTTTGGACACTAATCCATGAACTGTGATGAACATCAAGCACACCAGTAGTTAGGGTTAGGGCTTTAGCGGTAACTTTCCAATGATGTAATCTCACAACATTTCTCAATGCACTGTTCTTGTTACAGCATTAATTATCAACATGATGTGCAGACATAGGAACAAATAACAAAACAACAGAACAATAACACCATAAACAAACATGAATGCATGATGTGCTTACGGTGGCCTCTTCTGGAGTGATGGCGTGGCAGACAAAACGTCCCTTCACGTCAAAAAGAAGACGAAAGTGCTCTCCTGTCTTTGGGATGGAGACAACATCTGTGATATGAAAACAAAAAGAAAGCAGCTCAATCAATCAAATCATATCTGGAAACTAGAGACACACCACAATATAAAAATTTGACATCTTACAGCAGTAAATTACACATCAGTGTTAAAAGTGACAATGGGGATCCTTAAATATGTGCTCCAACAATTAAGCAGATGCAGAATTTTCAGAAGCTTGGTCAAGACTGCTCTCAGTTAAAAAATCAAAGCTCTGTCAAGTGTCAACAGTTACTGAATTTTACAGAATAAATATTTGCAACATCATTGGCCTTGTGGTCTGCTCACGCAACAACCGGCATCACTACTACTTCCTGGCAAGTGTCTTGGCATGGGACTTTGGCAAGTGACAATGGGCAATCATTGCAACCAATCATGATCATACATTCACTACAGCAAAGCAGTGATTGATCGACATGTCTGATAGGGGTATATTTCAGACATATAAACGATGCATACAAAATAACAGTAATTAATAAGTACATGATGTGCTATAATTTACAAATATGATATGGTCACTCGTTTCTTGATAGCAGTGCATGCTGTCACACATGCAGGTTACTCACCCATAAATCCAGCTGGATATGTCATGTCAGTGCGAACCTTGCCATCGACCTTGATCAAACGTTGCTTCAAGATCTTCTTAACTTCATCATAGTTGAGGGCATATTTCAGACGGTTTCTCAAGAAAATGATCAACGGAAGGCATTCTCTGAGCTTGTGAGGCCCAGACGATGGACGTGGTGCCTGAAAACATCAACAAGGAATATAATCAGAGAATGAAATAGGACACATAGTTCTCCTGACTGTCTATTTTTTGTGCTGAAATCTACAAGTAACGATATTAATAGTTATTAAACTAGTTATAAATTACTAGAAACTAGTTTTCAACGTTGATATAATAACTATTGTTCATTTACATAGCCATATTTCCAATCTGATTGCCTGATTTATCTGTTCAGGATTTAAATCTAAAATATCACACAGAAGTTTCATATCACACAAATAAAAACAAAATATATTGCAATGTAAAGACATTGCATCGCAACTGTGCAGATTATGTTATGTAGTCTATACGCATTTTTGAAAAGGTTAGTCTTCTGAAGAAGGTTACGTGCAGCAAAACAGAACTCTGTGCTGAAGAAGAATGCATTCTTAAGTAATTTAATGTCTGGCTGAATGCTGGTTGAGAACCATGCCAACAAAATCGTCAACTTCAATAATACCAAATTTCAAGAGTGGTTTGCCTATCTGATGTGCGCCAATGATTTACTTGATTACTTTCAAATAATCATGAATTGTAGGCAAGGATAGGAACGATACATTTTATCTGTACTCTGAGTAAGAGTAAAAGTAAGCAGCTTCAAAACTACTCTGAGTAAGAGTAAGAGTAAATCAA
>OFHS01000002.1:0-12827 GCA_900245855.1 Calvadosia cruxmelitensis | reverse complement strand
GTCAAATCAACGAGAGGCCAACCGCGCAAAATATTTCGGAAAATTTTTCTCCGCCGCGCAAAATACAAAGATTGCAGTCTGGGAACCATGCCAACAAAATCGTCAACTTCAATAATACCAAATTTCAAGAGTGGTTTGCCTATCTGATGTGCGCCAATGATTTACTTGATTACTTTCAAATAATCATGAATTGTAGGTTCATGACTATTATGAGCAGACTTACGTCCACGAGGACGAGGTGTCTAAGCAGAACGATTCTGTCCTAGTGAAGTTTACAGCAACGTAATTCAAGAGAGGTGACGATACCAAACAGAATAACAGTTAACATTGTACGACAAAACAGGATACATGGCAGAGAAAAACGAAATCTAAAAGTCTACAACCTACACTGAAATAAAACCACAAGAACATGTTCAACTTACAAATCTGCCACTGAGCTTATCCAACATCCAATGCTTCGGCGCATTGAGGCGTTTGAGATGTTTCCTTGGACCTCGAGCCTAAAATTAAGCAATTATCAACATTAACCAGCATTATTTACAATATCAGCAATTATATATGGGGAATCTGGCAGTGATTGCGTTGATAACCGCCGATATAATATAGATGTTAGTTTGGTTTACGCACCATCTTGGCGATAGACTTTATGGGAAAGAGAGAGCTGACGATCCAGCCTCATTTGTGCTCAGCTCCAACGGCAGTGGAAGCGAGGCAGCTGATCACGCGGAATCGTCCGTAGTTCGATCTTGCGGCAGTATCTTCTGGACCGCGAAAACATGCTAAAACTTTAAAAAGTAGATTAATTTAGACTGCTTTAATGCAGTGTCATTGATATGGGCTATTCATACTACAAAGCTACGAGTAATGCCCTTGATATTTAATGCCATGTGCTGATGTCTGGCAGATGAGAGTCACAGCTTGAAAATGTTCTGCTTTGTATCTTGGTAATAGAAATCATTTCGCTTCCTATTTTATAACCTAAAATAATGTTACACTACCTTCTGTGACTGACTCAGTACTTGATCTTGGGATTCACAAATCATCCGTCCATTGCTGTGTCGTAGATGGGCCACTATATATAGCGATCCTCATGTTAGTAACTTATTTTGCTTGGTCTTATAACTCGCTTGTCGTTGTAACTGTATCTTAGCTGCCTTGATCGTTTAAATATTAGCTATATTATTTTGTATCGGCCATGTAGAAAATACTCTCCGTCTGTTTGGTGTAAGAGTGGCCAGTTTTCTCCACCTTCCTCGCATGTATAATCTTATTTGCTATTTTTTATTTACAACTAAAATTTATACTAAATAAGTATTTAATTCTCTTATGCCATTCTAATGAATTAAAGAGACTATTCTCAGCATTATTAATAATTATTTGTATTTAATTCAGACAGAATCCTTATTGACGTTCTAAATGAATTGAGATGGTGCCGGCTATCCAATAGAATAGCCGACTCATGAGAACGGCGGAGGCCATAAGACCGTAGCACTTGCTAATGATGACAGAAGACAAAACTGCAGTCTCTCCATGTAAGCCACCGCCAGTACTACACTGTATGACAACAAAGGAAACACTATATCAGCTCTACAATAGCCTCGAGCGAAAGGCGTCGTGTGCGATGGATCTCACAGGAGCAAAGGCACAACATATCTACGGCTCTATAATCTCACATCATCATAACGTCCAGATGTTGGGTCGGTAATTAATATAAAACAACAAACAGGCTAACACTCTCAACACCCAGCAGAGGACAGAGGCACGCAGGCCATATAGTCCTAGTCATGCTTTTAACACCCCTTCCTCCGCGTGAATGTTCTTGGTTAGATGACTTGCGTGAGTAAGAAGGGCTCCGTGGTCAATGTGATAGGTTAAGCTTCTGTGTCGCAGGCATCTCGCAATATGATTGAATATTCAATCTGATGACGATGACTCTGAGTCGTCCTGGTGTTTCTGCATCGACTGCAACGCTTTCTCGCGGAGCTTCTTCTCCAGTTGGACGTTTTCGTTGCCGCTTTCAACGCTGCCGTCAGAGTCACGATCTTGCTGCAAAATACAAAAATATACAAGAATAGATAACAGCCTTGAATCCAGATACAAATGATAAAGTACGGATAAATGAAATCCGATTGATGTCCCATGTTGTCAATGTGATTGATGACTCATTGGGTGGAAGCGCGCCGTATGGGACACACAATCCGGTAGACCTCAGACGTGATTGTACTATCCACAACAGTCGACTGTTAACGCAAATTCAAACGGCCGCAAATTGTAAGCTGCGTGATTGCAAACCACGAGGCCGAAGCAAGATCATGGCCCTCCATTAGTCATGTCCTCCATAATACGCCATTCCGTGGAGCGAGTTGAAGAAAATTTGAGATGTATTCCAAATTGGCATTTTTCATGCGATCTGATATACGATGGGGGTGACTCTTAGTCGTATGGTTAATAATAATTATAGCCCCGGCAGCGAAACCCACCTGCTTCTTTTTGTCTTTGCTTCGCTTCTTATGTTTGTGTTTTTTGTGTTTTCCGCTGGCGTGCTTCTTATGTTTCTTATGTTTACCGCGTCTCTTCTTCTCCTTCGCCTCATCGTCCTCTGCCGGCTGATGGAAGAAAGACAAACATCGAATCAAACGGAGCGCACTGTGCTTCAAATGGGTTATCATCATCATGAGTAACTGGTGCTATCCATCCAGTTGCTATGTGTCAGACATACCTCGTCCCCTTCAGAGGCGCTGCTGCTCTTCTCTCGGCGAGGGACTTGCCCTTCCGTGGGCGTATGCGGTCGGGGTGATTTCGTGACGCCAGGGGAAGGGGAGCGGCTTGCGGATTTGCCGCGTTGTGGCTGCTGCGGCATTATCTCTAGGGATGGTGATCGCCTCGACAGCTCTTTCTTCGGCGGCGTTGACACGTGACGCGGGCGTTTTTGATCAGCTGTCGCTTTCTCTTCCGGCGATTTGCGACGATGTTTGCGGCTCTTGCTGTCGCGGGGTGAAGAATCTCGCTTGCTTGCTCGAGATCGTTTCGTTTCCACTTCAACATCTGAGCTTTGGTTAGCAGCATGGGTCCGCTTCCGAGAAGACGGCGACGGGTCTATTTTGCGGGATGCTGTGTCCGCAGGGGATCGCGGACGCTTTGCATTTACTTTCAACTGTCTTTTGTCGTCGTCGTCACTGCGTGTGATATTATTAGGCGAACGCGCGGCGCTCTTTTCCACTGGAGCCTCATCCGACGAGCTGTCACTGCTAGACGAGTCGTGTTTCTTCTTCTTGATTCGTGATTCCTTGGCAGGCTTGCTCTTTGCACTTTTCTTTTCCTCGGAATCGATTCGCTTTGCAGGCGGCGAATCTTGACGTTCTGGCTGTCGCGGTTGCTTCTTGCTTGAGCTCATCTTTTCCTCTTTCTTTTTGGCAGGTCTTTGCGGCTCAGGGGAAGACGATGAAGAACCTGATTCGGATTCTTTCGAAGCAGATGGGGATTTGTGACGGGTCGGTTGAGGTTCCGGAGCCCGTCTACGACGCGGTGATGGGCTACTGCGACGCCGATCCCGCACAGGTGACCTGTCACTTTGTCGGCGACGTCTTTGCTGTCGTTCTGGGGACGGCGATGACCTGCGACGCACGGCGGCAGGCGGAGGGCTTTCTATGCGACGACGAGGGGGCGATTCTGATCTCTTTCGTCGTCTGGGTGGGGAAGGCGAGGGGCTGCGCCGACGGGGTGAGCGTGCTGCTTCTCTGTGACGTCTTGGTGGACTGGGGGAATTACGCCAACGTCGCGGGGGCGTCACAGATCGACGACGCGCTCGCATGGGAGACACCGAATCCCGATCACGTCGTTTGCTGCTTCCAAGGCGCGGCGAGCTGCGTCGGCGTCGTTGCGGGGATGCGGAACGTGACGGGGATCTCCCTTTGCGACGCGAAGGACGTTCAGGTGATTCAACGGGCGAACGTTCCTTCTTCTTGAGTGATACGACGCGACGAGGTGGCGAAGGACTGGATCGACGACGACTCCGCTTGTCAGGTGACGGCTTCCTTCGACGAACGGGACTAGGCGATCGACGGCTGCGGCGTTTGCTCCGCGGAGAAGCAGACGGCGATTTTGCGGCGCGTTGTTTTGAGACATCCGGACTGTTTCGTTCCGGCGACGAATCAGACGAAGACGACGACGACGACGGCGTCACTTCGCGCTTCTTACGATAATGACGACTGCTGGCCTTGTCAGATTTCTTGTATTTTACAGGCGTGACCTCCTTGGTCTTGCGCGATGCCTCTTTTGCGACTGGCTTAGTCTTGTTGTCGCTGTCATCGCTACTGCTGTCGGATCCGCTGCCGCTTTCTTCACCAGACGACGCGACGGCTGCCTTTGCCTTGTCTTTGGTTGAGGCGCGGCGGTTCGATTGAGGTGCGTCTGAATTGGGCGAATTTCGACTCCTCCTCCGCTTATCCTTTGCCTCGCGAGGAGCGGGTGGCCGTGGCGACGGTGATCGTGAGGCGGACGATGACGGTGCCCTCTTCGCTTTCTTGATCTGTTTAGGCGTCTTCTTTTCAGGGCTGGGAGATGGCGACGCAGAAGAGGATGAGCTTGATGGAGATCTCCTTCTCGATGGGCGAGAATTCCTTCAGTTGACAAGACAACGAGGAAGTTTATGAATAAATCACAGAACAAAGCAGGAGCAACAATTTGACGGCATTAGAACCACACGTCAAGGCAAACATGCTACATGCGATGAAGTATTACCTTGCCCGTCGTATAGGCGACCGCGAACGGCTTTTGGATCTACGAACAGGCGATGGCGATCGACTCCGTGTTCTTCTTCTTCTCCTTGCCGGAGAACGACGACGGTGGACCGGTGAACGACGTCGCGGCGATTGATAACGACGAAGAGACGACGACCGCGATCGACGACGAAATCGACGCGACGGCGGAGACCGTGAACGCGATCGGGAGCGCTTTCTGGGTCGCGACGATCGAATTGGAGATCGCGACCGCGTTCTTGAGCGTGCCCGCTTAGCTCTTGGTGATTTCGATCGCGACCTGGAGCCAGATGATGACCTGGATCGCCTACGGCTAAAAACGAACAGATACACACATGCTAAGAAGAAGAGCATTGCACGGCGCCATTCACACGTAGTATAGTACATTAATTACTCCGAACAAGATGCAATTACTATTTCAACCATCAAGGGAAGCTACAAGAGGAAACTGGCTGGCACATCAGTATATAAGAGTTTTCGTTTCGTTGAACTGAACGACTGCAGACATGATTCTACACCACCACTGCGACAGACAGGTAGCAAGACCTGCCTCGTGAACTTAGTTGATAATCGCAGCACAGACAACACGGAGGACATGGTAGATATTACTCATTCTTACCGGTCTCGTCTGCGACTGTTATGACCTGAAAAACAAACAGTATCCAGTCATTACTCATTGCTGGCAAACCATGGTGGAATCTTAACCTGTATCAATCTAACTACCACAAGGAACTAGTAGCCTCTCTCAAATTATCATATCATATCATACGCAATTTAATGCAGGTCGATGTTATTCATGAACGAGATGAAAAAAAAAACAGTGAGAGAATAAATCTCAATTTGGGCATTGAGGCGTGAACTGTACGTTACTCTGTAGTTCCTATTTAATCCAGGTTTACAAATAAGTCTTGATGAGAACACAAATGAAAGTGACGTTTTCTGTTAGTCTGTTACTATATCCTAGTCTATCGCCGTGTTAAACTTGAGCTTAACGCATACCACGATATTATAATGACAAAATATCGATGGTAACACAACAGGCAGACGCTAACCATGAGCATTCTTCTTCTTGACATCAACTGCTTTCTGTAACAAAATCAAAAGGCAAAGTTGCAGTTGAAATTGGAAGCGAATTGTGGTCACTTTGCACAGGTGGTCACTAGAGCAGGTTAACAATTAATAGTCTTTTTGTCTGATGAATATTTATAATTAATTATCACTATTCAATACAACATACAACATTCAAACAAGAAAGAGTACAGTGAAACCTGTCTATAACGGTCACCTTTGGGTCACGAGGAAAGTGACCTTTATAGACTGGTAGCCTTTTTGTCCAGGTTGATTTCTATAGAAAGTGTCATTTTGAGGTTATGGAGAGTGGCCTTTATACACAGGTGGCTGCTCTGTAGAGGTGGCTGCTAATACAGGTTTGACGGTATATAATGTTATAATACAACAAATAGTCCTACAACTAAATCAACAAACAAACGAGTGGCAATTAATCGTATAATAAACTAAAATCATAAATAAATCACATTCAAACAATCCAAACTCTGCCAGTCACTGTCAAGATTTGATTGAACAATAAACATTAGGACGAACAATATCCACTTTATATGACAACCTGCACATGAATGAGCAAACAGAAGTCTTGTATTGGCTTACTTTATCCTCCTGCTCATCTTCTTCACTATCACTGCTTGCCACATGCTGTTCAACTGCTTCTCCGCGAAGAATTTTTACAATAGTCGTGTAGATGGATGAAGCAAGCTTTTCGTTGCCAGCCTCGTTCAAGTGGACATGATCGACATAGAACAAGTCCTCGTTTAATTTCTCATCTGCTAACAGCCAATCAGCTTCTGGTTTGATGAAGAAGATATTCCTCAATTTCATGCTGCCAACTAGCTGGATCATTTTCTTGTTGATCTTTCTGATCTTCTCACGGCGTGGGTTTTCCTCCAATTCCCGAGGAAGAAGTCCTACAACAATCACTTTGGCATTTGGCTTGGCCTCTTGCAGACAGTGAACAATACACTCTAGCCCATTAGCAATGTCTTTGGCAGAATCAGTGTCCGTGTTCTCCGTTCCACCATGAATAACAACAAGCTGGAGATTCAAGGGGATCTCTCCATTCTCAAGCCGCCAGAGAATATGCTGGGTTCGGTCGCCACCAATGCCGAAATTGAGGACGTGGTAAGGATCAAAATACTTCATCCACACTCTATTATACCGTGACAATCCACTGATCATCGAATCACCAATAAACATCATTCCAGACGTTGCCGTTCGGGCAATTTCAACAAATCGATTATGCTCCTCAAACCAGCCGGATTTTCCAATGCGCTCTTGAGGAGATGTAGGCACACTCTTCATATAACCAGCCAAGTGCTTTCGAACTGACGTTGGTGGTGTCATAAGTAGGCCACGAGACATACCAATAGGGTCTTTGTCCAGCTGCAGTGCACCCTGAAAAAGACAAAGCAGTGGAAGCTTGAGCTAGTACACAAGTAAGAAATATGAAGCTGGCACAAGGAACAGTTGAATAGTTAATAAGGATAGAGTCCAGCACTTACAACATCATCCTTGCCTTTGCTAAGTGACTGTGCCTTTGCTATGGCCAATTTCGCAGCCACGAGCTGACTATCTTCCTTCTTCCCATTTGTATCCTCATGGGAGTCCTTTGCTATGTTTTGCAAATTAGCTTGAATCCGCTCCTGTTCAATCTATGGAAAATATAACGGAATGTCTGTGAGATATGATGACACCAGAAAATGCAGAAATGGATTCCAATCTACAACAGATGAAAAACCACATCAATCAGCAGAATTAGAATCATAGCAAAACGGAAGGAAAAAGCACAATGTATACTTTGAATTGAAAGAGGCAATTCAATGCACAACAAAATCAGTATCATAAAGAAATGCACGTGTTGTCTTTATACATATGACAATACTTACCTCAAATCCCAAACTGGAATAAACTAAAAAATCAGAAGACACGACACGCAATATACATTAATCATTTGCCAATCTGATACTCACAATGAGACATTCAAAGTTACAATGCTAAGTAAGAAATTAGGGTTTCACACAAGATTTACACAAGGGTATCACGGAAAGATGTTCATTAAAATACCCATTTATCCAGCAACAAAATTCTATGTCACATTAGAAAACATCAGCAACACAAAATCTGCAAAGTGAGCACTCCAGGACACACCTGGATGAACAGAACACATCAGGTGCACATTTTACGAGGGGCAATGCAAGACGCTGGCTCTCAGGCATTGATCATTCAACTTTAAACAATGCTATTAGATTGATAAATGGACTGCACAGTGCACACTACCACATTGTTACCATAGCAATAATCAGCAGTACTACCATCAAACAAGCTTCTCAAACAGAATGCATATTGCAATGAATCAGCGCAAAAACAAGTTGACATCATTCAATGAAACTAAAAGACAAGCATACAAGGAAGCAGCAAATGTATGATAGTTGCTTGAGGTCCTTCACCTTTCGCTGGCGGATTTCTTCTTTTTTCTTTTCCAGAAAAGCAGTTGGAATGCCGCCAATGTTATCTTGAGCACTTGCTAGCAGCTCCCACAGATCGGCCATGAAGAGGCGTGCATTCTTGCCATTCAAAAACCCTGTTATTGAGATCTGCATGCCTTTGGGATCTGGATGCTACAGTGAGACAAAACAATATATATTGCACGTGAGCTAAAAATCTTATTTTAAAGTGATTGCAAATTATATCCCAATATGAGAACCATCAGAGCTCAGGCGCCCATTCGTGAGGACCACAGGGTCATTTCATAGGGAATCTACACTTCCATCTGCATTATCCTCTCAGAATTTCAAAAAGTGGAGCCTTTCCATGGAATGACCCTATACTGAAAATCTGAAATCAGGCCAGAGTAGGCCTAGGACTCACCCTGGTTTCCAGCAGCTGGAAAATGTATTCATTGAGTACATCATCTTCAGCACCAAGGAGCTCACAAGTCCGCTTCTGAACCCAAGGCTTGATTGTTTCAAGATTGACTTTATCCATGTCAACCTGAGTACAAATGTCAACCAGTATTAACAACACATATAATATCTGTACTTAACAGTTCAACCTACGTCTGAGTTCTATTATCATGATCAAGTACACAATCTCTAATAAGCAGTCAATGTAAATAAGTATTCAATGGGTGGATACTCGATGAAGGTGAAGTCATACTCCTTTTGAAAATTAACTTCAATTCAGTATCAATTTCTCAACAGCGTTATTGTTTGGTGGAGCGCACTACCGCAGACATCTGTGATGGCAACATTGTTTCAAGTCCATTGCCGTGATTGGTATGCATGCAGAATCACACACAAAGTCTTTGTGTTGCCATGAGACCTTGCTGGAGCATCCAGAACGGCACAGCTCCTAATTGCATCTCAGGAGAGTTCACCTTTGTGTCTGACTGTCTCGTTGCACCAGAGCAGCATCACAACAGGGCTTAGCCGTAAGAAAATTGAAAGGCAGATTGGTGCAAGTTGCAAGCTGTACCTTTTGATCAAGCGCAGACTCAAATCTCATGGACTTGAGAAGCTTCTTCTGCTTGTCGGAAAACCGACTGTCTTGATCAGCACTTGTGCCCTAAAACAAAACATCAAATTGAATTTCCAATCAAAAACTCTATTGGTTTTGTCATTACTACGACAACTAACTCTCTATCTTACAACTCTCATTCTGATGGTGGGAAATGGGAAGATTCTTTAGTGTTCAGAAATGAACTGCAAGAAAGTCAAACGCAAATAAGTTAATTAGCAACAGCAAACTTTGGTACAAAATTATGGCAACACCACATTGAGTCAAGCATAGCAGAATCCATATGCGCATGTGGCTGATGGCTATTGCAGTTTGTCAGGTGCAGAGAACAATGTCTTGAAAAACATTACTTTTAACCCTTGTCCTGCTCATAAACTAGTTAAATGAAGACTGGAAGTTGCTTTATCGATTGCTGATTGGTTGATCGCCAGGGACTAACTATCTGATTGGTTATATGTTGCTACTATTGACTTGTTTCGAAAACGTGTATACACGTTAATAGCAGGACAAGGGTTAACATTAAAATTGAAATGTGACAAGCATTTAATGTTTGTCTATCTGGTGTGCCGCATTGCTATATACTCTGGAGACTGGCCCACACATACAGTTCAATGGAACCAGACTGTCATTTATGCACTGCGACGTGGAGATCTATACAGTGCAAGCCTTTTGCATAAGTAGTTGTGCAGACCAAATGTGAAAAAACCTCTGCCCACAAAATCAAAATATTCCAGTATCTGCCAATGGAATAAGCCTATTGATTGTCTCTATGAGCTAAACAAGCGCCGGTGGCCTCTTCAATCAAATTATTTCCTCAAACTGATTGAGACTAATTGACAAAAAATCTACTAAATTTAGGCACCTGGGATTAGCCTAGAACTACATTGCCTGATGTAGATATCTGCCAATACCAATACAGTGCAACAAAAGTACTATCACGCCCAGAAACTGGTAGTAAGAGAACAAGGAAACTTGCACAACTGCGCAGACGTACTATTTCACCGAAAAAATAGTTCGTCTGCACGCAGGCTACTGAGAACCCAGGTCTATCAGAAATAACCATTTACCCCACTAAATATTACATCTCATTTATCATCGTGATTTTTAGTTGCAAAAACATGGTGATGTTAACGAGGTAATATTGTATAGGTCTACTAGGGTGGTTAAAAAAAGTCGACTTTCGAAATGTTACCGGGATCAAGGCGAAAAAGTTGTGAAACATGGTAAAAACGTTGCATGCAAAAGGAAATTCAATTCGAAGCACGTTTACAACTCTCGAATTGAGCTTGAAGTTTTGCCCTTTTGAGCCATTTTTCTCCGTAGTGAGCCTTCTTGCGCGACTTCCTTTTTGACCACAAATCGGGTTGAATTCCATCCATGTTTCTCAGCTAAATCAGACATGCTTGGACATCTTTCAATTCTCTTTCTCTCGCGCTTGCGATGTTTCGGAAGGAGGGGAAAAGCAGGGTATGAAATGGTCTTTAATCAGTTATCTCGTGCTGTTTAAAGAAACAATTTAACAGTCAACATTCAGAGGTCGATATCTCTGCTTTTTGCTCTCTGAATGATGAATAAGATTACGCATCTGCTTAGCTACACTTTTGATAAGCACCCTAGAAAGCTGTTTCAATGTGGTCCAGAGTGAAATAAAGGTTGAATGAGCAAACCAACGCCATGAAGTTTGCAAGGAGAGTTGCCACGATGGGCCGAGGTCTGAAAACGCCTTGTGAAATCTGACTCTTCTCGCTGCTGAGAATGATTGACAAGGCGGTGCTTTCGCATTTGCTCGCCATCACCGCTAGTGCAGTTCAAGTCGCTATGCGGCAGAACACAAAACGATGATTCGAGAGTTCTAAACGTGCTTCGAATTGATTTTCCTTTTGCATGCAACGTTTTTACCCTATTTCACAACTTTTTTGCGTTGATCCCGGTAACATTTTGAAAGTCGACTTTTTTTTAACCACCCTAAGGTCTACCATAGATAGCAGTTATATGTATTGACAACAAATTAATAAGAAATTACAGTAGCCCCCTACTGCAGCAGTGCAGCAAGTGTCGAACTGTGCTTTGGCTATGCAATGCAATGCTAATAAAAAAATGAAGAGCATATCCTAGCCTAAAAGCTACACTTTCTGTTTATGTACAACAACAGCACGTCATCAGGAATAATTCTGAATTTCGGTGCAACTGCACCTAATGGCAACTCAGATAATTTTTTACCATCAATAAGGCTATTTTGAATTTATTAGGCCGACAGGCGCCTTCTACCAAAATGCTCAAGCAGAAGTATAGAATAATTACACGGTAATTTGATTTCAAACTACAATGTCTGACGTTTACTAGGAAAATGAGCACAATAATGCATCATTCATACCAACATCATCCGTCCATCACTTTTCAACTGTGGCTGCCATCTTGTTGTCGCGTGAGCACGGTGAAGAGAACGAGGCCTAGGCACGAACGCTTTTATCCCATGATGCTCCATGATTTCACGAGAGAGGCCAGTGCAAAATTTCTTCCATGACAACAAAAACAAGTCACTTGACCGACTCTCCGATTGACCGGTTCCGATTGCCACGGGATTAGCCGCTATGTTCACTGAAAGCAAACGCCGTCTGAATCCGGGTAGAGAACACGTCAATGTATGGGATGAAATGTGCATCTTTCTTTCATTTATGTTTTGATTTGTTTTTCTGAAGGAACAAACTTAATTCCTATGTGGGTCTGTGGGATGGACTGGTGAGGGTGAGTGGTCTGGGCTCTGCGTGAAAAAGATTATGATTTTGGGAGAGAACATTGGTCTGTGGTCACATACTCAAATTTACTTCTGAGTCTTGAAAGAGATAAGAGATGCCTCCAAAGAAAAATAAAAAGCCAGCAAAACCGTCCGGAAAAGTCCCCCCACCTGACGAAACAAGCTTCAAAGAAGCAGTGCTAACGTACAGGTAACGTGTAAGCCTAGTGTCTAGTGACTGTAGTCTTCGGCTACTCTTCGTAGGCCACTAAGCCTAGTAACAGTCGTACAAGCAGGGCTGTAAAGTAACTAGTTACTTTAGTGACTAGTTACCCGAAAAGTTACTTTTTGGGTAACTTTTTGAAGTAACTAATTACTTATCACTGAAAGTAGCTTTTGTTGTAACTAGATACAATTTTTCAAAGTAGCTTGTAACTTTTCAAAGTTACATTTGTTTACGAGTAGTTACTTTTCACTTCTAGACTATAGTTAATTATGGGTACTGCTAAGATACAATAACGTCAATAAGCTTCAAAGCATTCATGTATGCATGAAGAAATCCACCGAAGATGATAAATTGGAATTTGTTCAAAATGCACATGTAAATTATACCTTCTTTTCTTATGTTAACATCGATGAAAGTAACTTTGAAAGTAACTGTAACTAGTAGCTTTTCCTGACAGGTAACTAGTAACTTTTGAAAGTTACTTTTAGAAAATAGTAACTTTAAAGAGTAACTTTTCATTTTC